>VXBZ01003157.1:109909-130374 GCA_013399135.1 Heliornis fulica
CGCCGCCCGCCCGGGGGCCCCCCGCCCCGGCGCTCAGGGAGCGCTCCGGCCCCTGCCCCTGGCCCCGGCAGAGCCGCGGGACGCTCCCGGCCCCGACCCTTCACGAACGCTGCTCGCCACCCAGCCGGGCACGTCGAGCTCCAATCCCCGACGGCCTCGACAGCCCCCGGCCGGCTCGTCCAGCACTCCCCGCTGGGCAGACCGGGGCTTTTTCTTCCCCAAGAGGTCCCTTCAAAGGCAGCTGGCTGCCTTCAGCACGAATAATGAGCCCCTCGGGGACGTCAAGCCCTGAGCTTGTGGTGATCTGGGACAGAGTGTGCATAGGCCTTTGGAGATGAGCTGGAGATGACCAGTGCAAGTGCCAGGGAGAAGCCAGAGGCCGGGCACAGGTTGATTCCAGCCCCAAAGGCTGCAGCCCCTAGGCCAGGGGAGCATGGCACAGGCAGGTCCTTTTAGTGCTCTTCTAGAACAGGGTCACTTACACGGCACTACCTGGGGCTCTGCAATCGCTCACCCTCAAGGGGAAGGGGCTCAACACTTGTGGGAACAGGAGTTGTATTGCTGAGGGATGTGCCGCTACTCTGCTCGCTGCCTGCTGGCAGTGTGGAGGGGCAGTGAGAGCTGCTGGACTGGCCTCTGCCAAATCCAACTCATTTAAGGGCATCCTACTTCAGACATTACATGAAGCGAGATACAGCAAAGGCAAAGTGTGAGAGACATTTTATCAGAAAACACATTGCTGTCATTTATTTAGTCTGTACATACAGGCAGCTAGTGCCTTTCTCATCAACATACTTTTAACCTACTCCTCCACCACCCCTCCCCAGGTGTGATCATCTGCTCACTCACATCAACAGAAGGCAAAGCCCTTGCCTTCCTTTGGTGTCCTGAACAGCAGCGGTTCCGTTTGACCTGAAAGACTCAAAGCAGCCAAAAGCCAAGTTTGATTATTTTATTTGAAATTAAACATTTCCCACTTTTCAGCTACTGCATGTGGAGACAAACGTTGTGTCTGATCATTGTTAGTCCCAGGAGGAAAAACTCATCCATGAAAACTGATCCAAACTGAGAGACTAACAGCTACCCAAGCCGTTGGTGAACCAGCTTCTCAGATGTTGCCTCAGTACTGCAGGATCTGGGATTATGCTGAAGCTTTTGACTGTTTTAAGCTGGAATCTGATGTGAAGTGTTATTGTTACTGGACAGAGTTATGAGCTATCATTTTCCTTAGCTGCAATTACACTGATTTCACTGGGCACCAGGAGGTGCTGTTAAAAGCTAAATCTTTCCCCTGTTAAATCCAGACAGCACTGTGCAAGTCCCAAGTCAATATAAAACAAAAATAAAGCAAATCAGAGAAAGCTCCTTGGAAATGCATAGGTAGGCAGAAAAAAAATCCTACAAACTGGGCACTTCACATGGGATTGTCATTATCTTGAAGAATGCCTTTAAAAACCAGAACATCCCAGAATGATCTGAAGACCCAAGGACCTTGCTCAACCAATTTCTGCCCTCAAATACTGGCTTCACTATTTCAGGTCAAATTTGCATTTTTTACCACTATGTGTGTGTTTTTCACATCAAATCACCACAAATAACATTTGTAAAGTGCTTTGAGATAGTGCTATGAAAATACTAACAGTTCAAAGAAGGGCAGAACATCTATTACCAGCACCTAGCTGATCATTACTACTTGTTTGGTTTTTCCCTCCTCAGAGCAGCATCACTATCTTCTCATATAGTGATAGCACCACTATATGTTCTCCTTCGACTCCCAATTAGCAAAGAGTGAGGTGCCAGTGCTGGAGATGGCACACAGGCAAAAGGAGTTTGCACAGGGCAGCAGAAGAAGGATGCGTTGGAAAACACAAAGGTATCTTCTGGAAAGATCAATGAAGCAGAGCTCCAGAGAAGGATGGGTATTTACTTCCTGGCTACATGAAGCAAGCAGTGCCACATGCAAAGTCATGGGCACAAAACTATGCAGGAAGGTTGAATTAACATAAATATTTGCCACACAAGGAGAGAGGCAGTGCTAATCTTTTAAAAAAGAAAAAGTTACTGATGCTTTTGGGGGTCATTAAAAGCTGTTCTCTGAGGGCTGTTAACTACTTAGTAGTAAAATCTTGCTACCTTTCCAGTTGACAGTAACTTCTCTCTAGTTAGCAGCTTCACAAAAGTAATCCTTATATGAATCCATAAAGCTTTCCCAGATTTTTATAAGGTTAATTTTATCATTATAATTGCACTTTAAAACCAGGCATCGATCCCTACGCGCTCTTCCCCAAACACATCCTCGATTTATAAAAGTGGAAAGAAAGGCTACAATTATTCACTGTCCTACAGCTACCAGGATTTGAAAGGTTTCATTTAGATGCCTGAAGAAAGGTTGCAAACACCCAGTTTTCAGGTCAGGGAAAGTGTGCATTTTTAAAACCCAACAGGCTTCACAGCTTGGCTTGCATCGGCTTCAGGTGTTTGTGGAAAGACTCGTGAACCTGGAAGAGGACAGGACAGTGGTTACGAGGTGAGGCCTGAGCTTTGAAACAGTTCTGGCTCTTTACATCTCATGGTGTGTATAAGGAAATCTGGATCAGAGGCAGTTTGGGGATTTAAGAACAGCCAGCTAAGTCCTGTAATTGAGTGTCTGTGTGACACAAAGCATGAAAAATTAAGCCAAAACAAATAGCTTCCTCACTACCTTTCTGGTTAGAAAAAAGAATATTAAGCCATAAATATCCACGCAGACAAATCTTTGGCATTTTAATTCAAAGAAAACTGACAGAGGTCTCATAAGGGGACTGTAACGGAGCTCTCGAGCCACACTGACCTCGGAAGTACAAAAGACTGAGCAAGGTCTGGTGTGATTGAGCAAGGTCTGGTGTGATTGAGCAAGGTCTGGTGTGACTGAACTACAATGGCAGTCTTTGGCAGCCTGCTGGAGGAGACAGTCTGTCCAAATCAAATAAAGGCAGTAAAGGCCACCAAGACAGGATTTAGAGTTGTTTGGGAAGACAGACACTGACTCTTGTCAGCTCAGTTTCTTTTATTAGCTCAGCTACAGCCTTAGGGCAGACATGCAACAGCTGACACTGAAGTACTACATGAGAGCCAGTTAGTTTCTTCTCCAGTCACTGCTACTGCCTGCAGGCTTAGAAAGATTTGCCATAAAACAGGTAAGGCTTTCACAGCTACTGGCACTAAGCAGAATTAACAGCTGGTGAGCATTTCTTTTCAATTCACTGACATGACTCAGTTGTTTCTCTAGGGAGAGTATACTTTCCTCCCTCAGCCCAGAAACTCATAAACACCCCACAGGTATGCATGGGAGAGTAACTGAAGAAGTATGCTGGAAGTAGAGAAGCAGCAGTAGGTTGTTAGTTTGGATCTATTACCACCAGTGACTTTTCTCCTCCTCTGCAATAATTACATGATGAGATCACTAGAATTTAAACACCAAAAACTGGGTTACTTCTCAGGATATGTGACGTAAAGGTGGAGAAATAAAGATTCTTTACCTGTGTTTTGTTCAGTGGGGATTTCTTTGCCCACTCGAACATGTTCTCGTAGACATTGCCATCATACCGGCCAAGCACAGATCCAAGATGCACGTCGTGAAAGTCAAAAGAGTCTACCAGTGCTACTGCATTGGGACGAATTATAGCCAGGAGCTCCTTCACATGCTGGTTCACTTGAGTAATTTGGGCATCAGTCAGAATACCAGCCTTGGACAAAGGAAAAAAGAGATTATCAGCAGCTAATCTCTTGCCAAAACAACCTTCTCTTCCCCCGTGGTCACACATAGGTCACCTTTCCCACACACAAATGCAGTAGTTCATAAAGCACTAGGGCTTTGGGGTTATTTTCCTCAAGTAATTAAATCAGCAGTTTGCTATTGTGTACAATGAAAAGGAGATGTCCAGCACAGTGCCTAGCTATTCAGTCTGTGCTAGGAGATGCATTCTTTAGCATGTGGTAACTTCAGCAGCAAGTTTTCTTGAAGAATGTGCATATGTGTCTATTAAAGTCTTCCTGGTTTCAGGTAACTTCTTGGTAAGCAGCAAAGGAAAATGGGAAGACAAAACATACCACCTTTGCCCAAAGGAAAAATAAAACACTGCTGCACAAATATATTCTCAAACTGAAGGAACAAAGTAATGCTTGACAATTTAAACCCAGTCACTCAAGGATGGGTTAAGATTTGGAGCACAACATCCCCATTTTGTGCACTAACTTACGAACACATACAGCTCTTGGATCACATCTAACTTACACCTCCTTTACTAACACAACACCAGGTCACCAACTGGAAAACATTTAAGCTAACCTAGACAGATGCCATGTTACAATTTACCATCTAAATCTGCTTCTCGCAGGTCACAAGGGAAACTGGACAAGAGCCTTCCATCAGCCCTTGCACTGCTAACAGTCTTCTGGAAGTCAACAGCCAAGGCCTTAACGTTCATGTAACTCTGTATTTAAGGCATCTTTGCAAATGACTCTGCCTCTAGAGATTTGAAGTGTTGGAGAAAGGCACCAACCTGCAAGAAATCCCCAGCATTCTTACTGATCCCATAGAGCGCATACAGGAGACACAGCTCAGTCATGACAGCGCGGACAGCTGCATTACTGATCTCTGACAGCTTTGCTGTGAAAAGCTTCACTATCACATAGTGACAGTGTGCCTATGAGAAACAAAAGGAAGGTGAATCAGGTTTCACAGAAAGATGAGCAGCTCTCATAGCATATTTCTTTATCAGGCACACCACTGACCTCAGACGCTCGCACAAGATCAACAGAAGTTCTGTTCCAGGCATCCTCTTTGCTCCTCCTGTGGTTCAGTTCAGTTTGCAAATTTTTTGCTGCAGCTTCTACAAGCCTATTTCATCAAAGGAAGAAAACCAGGTTATACAATGACCCCACACGAACCAGATTTCCTACACTGAATTTGTGGGAAGCTCAAGTCTTACACTAACATCAGCAGAACTCTGAGGTCACGTACCACGACTGTGCTTCAGCTGCCTGAAGTGAGCAGTTGTGGCTCCAAGCCCCCTATCACCACTGCTGCAGCTACAACACAGCTACGGAATGGCAAGATGACATATAACAGCACAAATGTGGTGCCTGAATACATGTAGGTATCTGTTCTGCTCTCACCCTTCCTTCACAACAGGCTTTAATATCAAGACTGTTTCTCTCCAGATAGATCTCTGAGCAGTTTGAACAGCGTTGGTATTTGTATGCTTGAGTATACTTCACATCAAGGAAAAGGTATTTAAAACTGGAACAGCACAGAGTAACTAGGCTACGTGTAGCTCATGACCTCAAAACACTTAGTGCTGACCCAACCCAGTAAAGTGTGTCAACTTCTTCAAAGCAACACACAGATCAAGGGTTTGTAAACCACAGCTCGAGAATCTAACGTTAACGGGCAGAACATCACTACCATCTCCAAGGCAGAACATCACTACCAAGACAATTTTACAAATCCAACACAATTTTATGAGTGCTCAGCTGAGCCTGGTAAGTGTGAACTCACCGGGCAGCACGTGCTTTGTAGGCATCTACCAAGCTGACTGGATCATTGATCCGCACAGTGACAGTCCTGGCAGCCACATGCTGTGGTTGAATGCGTTGCCTGGAGAGATCATTAAGGTAGGACACCATGCCAGTAACCCGCTGCCCAGAACTAACCTGGGTGTAGCTCTTGACGAGGAACCTGAGAATAGAGACAACAAATAGCAACTCTTACTTATGAATTGTTTGAGTGAAGTCATGTTACCCAAGGTCAGTCACTTCAAAAATAGGGCAAGGGACAGAAACATGAGAAACCCATTTTGTGGTACGATAGCACACTCCTCCACTCACCACTTCAGTTAAATATCATGTCAAGGCGAGAATGTCTTTGGACTAGAGCTACCATACCTAGCTGTCTGCAGCATCATGACTGTGTTTTCTCCCTCATAGGTGCAGGAAGGAGTGAATGTGACGTAAATGTCAGGAATACCACTGCATCGAGAGTAGCCATGCCCACCACATGCCATCCGACACTCCTCAATACCAGCATTGGCAGTCCAGGAAGTGAACGCCTTCAGCCCTGCAGTCAGTGCATGGAGCTGATGGACAAAAGCAAAGGCAGTTGAGATTTTCTTGTATGGCCTCTTTCCTGAGCTGAACTGTTGATATGAAAGCTTCTATACATGTAAAGATTTGAGTATCCCATCCTTTCTGACTTTATACATTATGTCCAGAACTGGTTTTAATTGCCTCTTGTCACATTAGGTTGTCAGACAGAATCCCTGACATTTTACAACCCCAGTTTCTCAGTTTATTGCCAATACTTTTGATCAACACATCGGTTCTACACTAATGACTTGGAAGTGGAATAAAGAAGCCAGAGCACAAGCATAAGACCAGTCCTAATTCCCCTCCCAAGCAATGTGCCATCATTCCCAGGAAGTCAGTTTATTAGAAAATGCATTCAGAGTAGCTTTCTCACTGTGCATTACTCCTTTGGGTTTTTTGTTTTGTTTTGTTTTTTTAAAGGGATGCTAAATGAATAGTACAAACAAAGCAATCCAAGTCACCAGCACACAGACTGGACTTGAGATCTCTGAAACTAAAGAATTACAAGCCATCTCAGGAGTGAAAGCCAAAGGCTTGATGCCTTTACTCCCATGCTGTAGAGAAACCTTATGTAAAATCAACTGAGGAAGCAGTACCTCTGGCAGCTCGCTCAGATCCCCTTCATTGATGTCTCCACTAATACGATGATAGGTGTCTTTTATGTAGGCTCCCACAAAGTGAAAAGCATATGCTGTTGCCAGGAGAGGAAAGAGTTTGTATTGTTGGGTCTGATAATCCAAGATTTGGGGTTCTGGCTCCCTAGAACAAGATAGAGATGAGTTAAGCATGCCAGTGGCTAGCAAACTGTCACAGAGCCCTATTCCACTCTTACATAGCTTCTGTGCTTGGGTAGTCCCAGCTTTATCTGTACTAACCTGGACTATCTAGGGTCATACAGCAAAAGTCTCTGGCAAGGACAAGTCATTTTGGAAGCCAAGAATTAAAGATTGCCAGGACAAAACAGTGTTTTGAAACTGTCAAGTGCAAACAACATCATCCATGGTCCCTCTTCCCTCCAGTATTTGGGAATTTTCCCACAGCACTTAGTCTGCTCTTCTTTGACTGCACTTACCCTTGCTTCAGCTCAGACTGGTGTCTCACTGCACTATAGCGGATGGCAATGGTACAAGCTCGGGACAGGGAGCGAGCTGAATCTCCCACAATGAGAGACCGGATGAACACCATGGTGCCATAGGTTAGCTTGTCACTGAGTGGTTTCACATAGGTGCCATCTGGTTCAACCTGCAAAAGAAAACATAACCTGTTGACTCTTAAAGTTTCCTCCTTTTTTATATGTTCATATCTCAAGCACTAAGTCAAGTGGCACTTAGCAGCCCACCATCCTGTTGGAACACTATTCAGTCATCTCTTTACCTGGGCATATTTCATCAGCATGTTTTCCCGAGGAATTCTGAAGTTGTCCATTTTCAGGTAGCCATTATCCATTTCATCATAACCAAATTTTGGCCCAATGTCACCCACTGTAATACCTGCCACAAGAAGAGAGTGCTTGCATTAAGAAACAGGAACTAAACACCACGTGAGAGTATTGAGACTTCTCCAGTAAAGGATCTTTTAGTTTTCTAGCATGTGTTGACTTTGTTGAGAGTAAAGGTTTACGAGGACTTCAATGTCCTTGATGGAAAAGTGGATATCAAAACATAGGGATCTTTGTAACTTGCATGCAGTCCTACTGTCCAGTCACTGGGGGAGTTCTCTCTAAAGATATCTGGCTCACTTTAGCTAGAGAATGATGACAGGTACTCCTGTCCTTTCCAAAAGCAGGAGAACAAGCTCCCTCACAGAATGCTTAGCTTGGAAACACTGGACCAGAATCATATCCCAAACTAACCTTCGTATTGAAAGTGTGACGTGAAAGATGATTTTGTGGTAGTTTGGTATTTCTTATGACTCCTTTAAGCCCTGCAACCTACCATCTACTCACTGAGATCAGCTGGTGAAACAAGCCATGTACATTAACAAGACACATACAGCTGCACACAGCTGGAGAGAAACGGAGCTAAGGTATCCCATGAGGACTAAACCCTTAACACTTATTTTTACCTGGCAAAGGTTCATGGGTGCCCAGCTGCCGTATGGGAACAATGAAGGCATGCAGCCCTTTGCACTGGCCCTGGGTGTAGAGCTGAGCCAGAACAATGGCATGATTTGATGTCTTTCCAACTGCAAAAAGAGTGGGAGTCAGACAGAATAAAACAACAAACAGTGAACACAGATTATATACACAGGTCTCTTTCCTTAAAGCAGGATCTGAGATTATTTTAATAACATTGTGCATCAGAAAAGCAGATTTACAACAGTGCTCATCATCTCAATTCTACAGCTAGAAAAATAACGTTGCTCAAGTCAATGACAGTTGCACAGTACAATTCTCTTGACTATGTGACACCATATCCTTGGCCAACTTGCCAGTGGAGCTGCAGGAAGTACAAAGACTTTGATACAACCAACCAAATCCACACAGTGTGAATGGTTCTAAGAAACAACTCAGAGAGCACAGATAATCCAAAGGTTTGGTCAGCTCTGATAAATCTGTCGCTGTGCAAGAGGAACTGCCTTTCAGGCAACTCTTTGGATCCACTTTCAATCATCATTCTGTAGCTACAAGACACATGACATCACCCCCCTAAATTTTTCCATACGCCTTCCAGATTTACACACAGGGAAGCACTTACGTCCACCTGGCCACCACTTAATAGAGGTCACAGTGGGGCTGTTGAGGATGAATTCCTGAGTAGCAGGGTCATAAGTAGCTGTAGTTTCTAGACCCCGAAGATGAGTTCCTGAAAATAAGCAAACATGTTGTTTTAGCAGAGTGCCAGCCACAAAAGAGAGCAAAAGACAGAACTGGACAATAGAAAGTTGAACTCCAGGAGTAATGTAGACATTTTAACTTTGCTTTTAGACTATATAAAGGACTAAATGTCAACCAATTAAGGAAGAACAAGGGAGACTCAGACTATATTTTGGGGCTTGAAGCCAATTCTCAGAAAACATGATGGTTGGTTTTTTCCCCCTAGTGGTCTAAGACTAGTTTTCCAAGCACCTCAAATCTGACACCTTATTGCTATTACACACCAGAAGTCCCTTCTCAGTTAAAAAAGTCCACAAAAACATGTTCACCCGGATGTCACTGAAACCGCAATCTGATCAGCCTGCACAATCTCACACGTTTTTCAGCCATGAGATGAAATAAGCAGTGCCCAACATCCCTTCACTCCCCCTACATTCTCTTCAGTTAATGGAGCAGTTTCTCACAAATGAGAACATCCACAGCTCCAAGACAGCATATAATTGCATTGCATATGGTAGGGTACTGATGCAGGCAGATGAAGAGAGTGAAAAAAGATGGCTGTAACAATTCTAGGAACAGACTTTGTCTTCTGCCCCCAACTCTTTACTTCACACTGTCTCAAAAGTGGCATTGTCCCTGCAGGCATCACAAAAACCTCCTGGTAACCTGGACTGACAGAGCGAGACAGCCAGCGAGTCTAGACAAGAGCTTCAGCATGGAAAAGGACATCACCTTGATGCAACCACGTTTCCAAAGCATGGACTTAATGGTAGACTTCCATGGGCAGCTTAACACTGACTTACTCTGCTGGTAAAAGATCTTCAAAACCCACTAGTTGCCAGAGATTCTCCACAGATTTGCAGTTAACTTTATGCTTCATACAGTCTCTACACTTCATCTAAACACAAAGGCGAATCCTGCTCATTTTTAGGAAAAAAAAAAAAATCTCACCTGCAACTCTCAGATGTCAAAATTAAAGTTTCCCAAGTCCTAATATCCTCCCTTTAAACTTGGATTAGAAGTGTTGCAATCACAATAGTGCTGGAGCTATCAAAATCCATTTAAAAACTTGAAAGCAAAGGAATAGCAAAAAATATACTTGAGACAGAGAAATATTAAAAAAAAAAAAAAAACAAACCAACATTTCATGGTCCAATTAAAAGGAACACATGAGAATGAATCAAATAAATGGGGGAATAAAGCTCCCCAAGTATGAGCACTGGAACCAAGTCATCCACATTTTCTCTGATCCAAGGTCAGTCCAAACATGACAAGCAGCTCTTACTTTTTCTTTGGGCAAAGTTCTGTCCTTGTCTTCACACTGAATGTTAAGCAGAGCAAAGCAGAAATCACACTGGAAAGAACAGTAAATGTAGAAGCAAGTAGATGTCATCAAACTGACACCACCACAGCCATCTGCAATAATCTACACAGGTTTGAATGGCACAGGAGGAGCAGGCAGTATGCTCCTATATAGACCTACAGACATCAAACTCTCCTGTAGGAGAAAATAAGCATGTGGCACTATGATCTACTAAAAATTTCAGAGGTGGTCCACTTTTCCCTCTAGCCACAACTGTGTAAAGACTGCAGGAAAACCACACACCAATTTTTCCCAGGCAGGGGAATCCTTTGTACACAAAGGCATTCTTAGAAAGAGCATTTAGTGATTGTACTGTACCATGGCCCATTTCAGTCTGGGCATAAGTGCCAATGATCTCCAGGTTCCAGGCAGGCATGAAGAAGCGATCCTGCTGCTCTGGGGTTGCCTGGGTGAGAAGAGTGGGGAGGAACATGCCCAGGTGAAGGTCCAGAGGCTCAGGACGTCCACGATGAACAAAGCTGTGAAGAAGTGTCATGGGATGGGAGTGTGAAGGGAATGTTATGGGAGGGAAGCAAGCGTGAGGATTTATGGTGGAGATTCAGGAAGAGACAAAAAGAAAAAAAAATTCATGTGTAAATCAGAATTCAGCAAGTGTATTTTAAAAGCCAGAACACTGTCCTTTTCTCAGGCCTGATTAATAAGAAATTATACTTACTCTGAAATAAATGTGCATAAATGCTTTTGCAACATTCTGATATTTTTGGTGCACAGTGATTGATAAAAAGAGGATTAATCCAAATCAAGAGAGACCAAACCTTCACCATGGTTTGGAAAGCAGAGCATCCCTAAATCAAATGGGCTGAGTCAGAACATAAGCGTGTTGAGGATGTGATCTAGCTGGCTGAAGGGAGCCTTCACCCAAAGACATGAAGCCCATTTGGGGTATTTTTTATGGTATGAGGGCAGAACCTGGCAGAAGCCCCAGTTTATCCAGCTGCATAAGCCAGGCTTTCTCTGAACTTTTTTTTTTTTTTAAAAAAAGGAGTCTTAACTTTCTGTACTATCTACTCCACTTTGTTTTTATTAAAGATCAGACACAACTAGTGTATATTAAATTCCAACTCAATGTCCTTCAACTGCTGCTGTTTTTAAAAGCTCTCTTAAAAGGACAGTGCTCTGCATGAGTAAGTCAAAGTTGTAAACATAAACAACTTGGCAAGAAAGCCAACATCTGTCATCACGTAAGTCACCTGCACAAAATCTCTCCAATTAAACCTGTTTCATTAGAAGTACTCTTCCTCCAAGTTCTGTTGGCCACCACTGCTGAGTAGTTAAGTGGTCTGTTAAGTTTTTGGATATAAACACTTGTTAAATCTTTAAACATTGCTCCTTTTTAGTATTAAAATACCGAGGATTCAGACTGAGGTGCAGTACCTTCTGTACAAGGGTGGGTCCATCTGACATTTACATAAGAAATAACATAATTGGTTCTTAACAGGAATATAAATGAGGTATAAATTATGGAAAGGGTGCTGATCTGAGCTCAGACTCAGCTGGCACTCTTATCACCATGAGAAGAATGCAGTCTCATGTTAGCTTGAAACACACATCAATATGAGCTAGCTCTACCCCGAGAGCTTCCCAAGAACTGTAGTTCTTTGGATATTATCAGGCACCTACAAATATATTCAACCACCCTTTATTTTTTTCCAAGAGTCTTGTTCAATATGGAGTAGGTTAAAATCAACAGGGGCTATCAAGCAGGTAGTCACTAAGGTGAAACTGATTAACTACCCACGGAGGCTATAATTCAATTCAATAATCCAGGCATCTGTTTCCCCATCAGTTTCTAAAAATCAGGATTATATTCAGCAGAGCTCAGTGACAATTACTGCAGAAGCTTTACTCCTGAAGCAGTTAAGATACTCAATATTCACAGCATGTTGCATTTTAATTATTCAGCACGGAAAGTATATTTACTTTACTGTATTATCACCATAATTATTCTATTAAGTGTCAAAATACTAATTTTACCACCAATGTGAGAAATATAAGCAAACCAGACCATCACCAGGCAAGAAAGAGCAATGATCTAATGTGAAAGAGCAAGTAAAACAGATCACTTTGGTGTGGATGTGAGTCTCATTGGAAGAAGTTGGTGTGAGAAAGCAAACAAGGTTAGCAGGTATTTATTGTTGCCATCCGGTTGTCTCTCAGCTTCTGGCGTCGAGCTAGGTTTGCTCATTCCATCTCTTCAGCAGAGCAGATGACAAGATTTCCTCCTCTGCATCTTCTACAAACATTCTAGCTACTAGGAGTAGCTGTCACTGAACAGCCATGCAGTTGTCCGGACTTGTTCTTATCATGCTTTCCAAGTTTAGATGCCACACAAGCACTGCAGTCTTTGGTTTGTTGAACTGTTCTTGCTAGCATTTAACAGCCACTTGGGCTAAAAGACTTTTTCTGATCCATTAAATGTTCCCCTACTTTAAGATGTGAAAGTCTTCCAACAATAGTAGGAGTAAGATGTTTTTCTTCTTTGAAACCAAGATCTTTCCATGGAGTTGTACAGCTGCAAGGGAGTAGCATCTGGAAGAAAAGTGCTTGGGGCAAAATCTACCTTACTTTCAAAACCAAAAATTGCACAATCTCACCATGCCACACTGCATCTAAAGGGTGTACTTCTGCCCTGGTGATACAGGTCCATCATGCACAAAGAACTCTGAGATATACATGCCCAAAATTCATGCAAAAATAAAACCCACAGTACTGCTGACTGACATGTTCCAACCAGTTCAAGTGAAATTCAGACTTCTGGAGCTGAGAACAACATCCTCATCTTAAAACACAGGTAAACAACTACAAAGTCAGTGATCAGCTAAGAGGTGCATTCTGGAAAAAAACCCAAAACTAACTCTGATTGTTTTGTGAAACAAAGCAGCTGCCTAGCTATAGAGCAGGAAACAGCAATGGTTAAACAAACTGTTCTGCCTTTCCCCCTTTAGATTTATGTAGAGAGCATCATCAATTTACAAACTGGAGTTACAGAAAAGAAGTTACCCATTGATCCCTGAAGGGAACTAACCATGTCCCATTTCGGTTTGGGCGTAGGTGCCAATTATCTTGACTCCACGGACCAGAGGCAGCCATTTCTCCTTCTGAGCATCAGTTGTTTGGGTCTCTAAGGTTTTTTGAAACATGCTGAAGTGGAGACCAAAAGGTTCAGGAAAACTGCCCAAGCATGTTCTACAGGAGAGAAATAGAGGGATCTGGATCTCAGTCTTACTGTTACTGTGACCCTGAAAGGCTTTTCTCCAACTGCAGCATAAGATGGATAATCTTTTTTGCCTATCACACCCTTGTTCTGTCCCACAAGCGAGCTCCAAATAAGGAGGCAATCAGAAACAATGCTAAGGGGGAAAGAAATATTTCCTTCAGGCATTTTCTTCACTCCATGAATCCTACCTACTGTTCACAGATTCACAGGATGTCAGGAGTGGGAAGGGACCTCGAAAGATCATCCAGTCCAGCCCCCTGCCTGAGCAGGGTCACCTGGATTAAATCACACAGGAACGTGTCCAGATGGGTCTTGAATGTCTCCAGAGAAGGAGACTCCACAACCTCTCTGGGCAGCCTGTCCAGGGCTCTGTCACCCTCACAGGGAAAACATTTTTCCTTACATACTGTTATTACATAACTGGAGAAAATATCATTCTTCATAGATTCATGGGGAACTTAAAACTGAAGGCAATAAAACCAAATTGTTTTATCCTCCTTCTCTGAGGTTTGGTGGGAATAAATCCCACTGCTGCTGGTAGCCAAGAACGAGGCCATTATTAGCTAGGAGCACTATGTACTGAAAAAGAAAAGGCATTGCAGGTGATCAAGGGCTTTTCAGAAGAGCTCTGCATTACCTGTAGCTGCTTCTATCACAGTTGTGAGATCAGGAACTCACCTTCAATTAAAATTACTGTTACTGGCTAGTGCTGGAGAGAATGGAAAGAAAATCAGACATTTTAGGTGTGCTTCATCAAAACAGAAGTTACTTCATCAGAGAAAGCTCTATTGATTTAGTATCCACAACTTCAGAAAAGTACATTTCTAATTAAAACAAGCTCCATAACACAATCATGCTAGAAAGTTTCACTGTGTAAAAGCTACAGAGTAAACGACAGCATCTTCCTTTCAATGTTCTGCAGTCTGAACGGTGTGGGGGTTCAACTCCAATCTACCATACACAAATGCTTATTCCATCCACACTCTAGGATGGAGAAGGAGAAAAAGAAGTACTCTGCATGAATACCTACACATATGATCATCCCCACCTACCCAAAATGACTACAAGAGAAATCTCTCCTTCCATCTTAAAGCATCAATACCTGCAATACCTTAAAGCTGCAATACCTGCCCAGGAAGCACATTTAAAAAAAAAAAAAAATCACAGACCTGCACTGCATATAGGTCATGATGCAAATAGCTTGTCAAATTACAGCAGCATTTTGTACCATGCCTAGAGTGAGAGCTTGGGAGCAGAGTGTGAATTATTGATAATCCAAAACCAGATCCCTATACAAACTGTGAGACTCGGCCTTAATGTGGCAGGTCAAAGCTTCTTCACCATCACCGAGCTGCAGGTTGAAGATATTATTTGAAACAGGCAAGACTGAATGAGCCATGAATTCTTCCAGGAGCAAAGCTATTGTAATCCAGTAATCTAATGTTGGCAATTAATATATTAACTGTGCTTCAAGCTGGTGGGAGTGCAGGTACAGTGCCTCTAGTTCTTGGGATCGAGGCAGACAGTTCTCAAATGTGAACAGATTCAATTGCCTACAGCCACACGTTCACAAAGCTGAAGTCATCATGTAACCAAGGGCTTAGAAGTGCAACAAGGACAATGAGACAGAGTGGTTTTCAGCATTTTTGTAGTCTCCCACATGGGTTTTTATTTTAGTCTAGGACTACAGCAGCGGCAGCACCCTTTGCTTCATCACTGTCCATCTATTCCTGCCTAGAACAGACAAATCTACTGGGAGAAAAATGAGTGCTGACTTTGAAATACAGGGCAGGTTGGGAAGAACTTGGAACAGTTGTTTGCCTGTTTTCAGGAACCACTGAAAGAACTTGTGAAGAAGGTGAAGCACATGCTTGGCTGTCAGAAGTGCTTCTCTGAAGGTAATGCTCTAGGAAAAAAAAAATCCTCAAAGTCACACCAGCAACTTTCACTGCCTATCAGTGTCTTTAATCAGAAGTGCCAGATTATTTCATGCTTAACTAGTACATTCTCTGAGAAGAGGCATGACATTTTGCACAGAAACTCTGTGTCAGAAAATCATACTATTTCACTGACTTAACATGCAGCTTTTTAACAGTTTCTTGCACTAACAAAGCTGAAAGCAGAACTGAAAGCTAGTTAATTTACAGCAGAAATGTTTCACCTGTGTACTCCACACTGAATGACTAATATTTTTCTTGCCCTTTAGTGACCTGAATGACAGCAAGAGAATACTGTTTCCCTCATGACATGGCAAGCAAGAGAGTTACTAGTTGTGAAAGAAAGAAGAGGCTTTCTTTCCTTGTTTTTTTTTTCTCCAAACTCCTTCCCCTCCCAATTTCTACATTCCCACCACCTTCACAGCGTGTTCTTTAAAGGCTGCATTGTGTAACTGCTTAAGTACTTACTACATCAAGTCTGAACATAACTAGGTGCATCTAGCACCAGCCCTCTGATCGATGAGCGGTGAAGTCAGACTTGCTATGACAATCAGCGAGTCAAGAGGAGGGCTGCAGCTCCAAATCCACTCAGGGACAAGGATGTGTAGTAATATGTTACTTTAGCAATATAGATCTTTCCAGATTTCATGGCAACCAACACCACCCACATAAGAAAAGACGCCTGTATTTGACAGACAAGTTTGATGGCACATCTATCAGTGAGCCAGGTAGAACAGAAGCTGTTTTCAGAGACTCCAAAGCTAATGGAACAATTGCAAAGATGCTCTCAGGATGTGGAACTGGGTCATAGAACAGGATCAGTTATCTGCAAGCAAACTTTTCTACCTTTTCGCAGTTGTTAGGGTAAGTTCATCAGGGAGGAAGGTGAGGAATCACCTCAGTGGAGAAGGAATGGGAGGGAGGTATGTTTGACCTGTACTTACTGAGCTTCCGAGGTAAACACTATGGCAATAAGCTCCTCTTCTAGCTGTATTAAGAAAACCCAAGACAGATTCAACCACTCCAAATTAGTTTAGCAGTGGCTAGCAGGGCCCTGATACAGTTTGGGGTTTTTTCTGCTTTGATTTGCTGAAAGCTACTCCAGTCCTGACTCTAGTGTCAAAATGAGAAGCAAGGACAAATCCTCACAAGGAACATACACATCCATACACTGCTCAGAACACAGGAATCATCTGTTGACTTGCAGCTCTCAGATCTTTTCTTCTGTGACCCAGTTTCTCCCAACTGTTTTTCATGTCTTCATTCAATCCTATTTTCCTCTGTGTAGGTTATTTAAACATGAAGATGAATTAAAACTGACCAACTTGCTCTCTTCAAAGAGGTGTGTAGCACTGTGCATCAGAACAATTCCACGTTTTTCATGCTGACTTACATTTTGCTGCAGTTTGACTGCAAAAGTCATCTTAAATATTGACACTTGGAGGCTGCTGGCCTTCAAGAGCTGTAGTCACAGCAAAAACCGCAGTGTTGACATGTTATGACACAGGGAAAATTGCCTAAAGGAGAAACAATTAGTGTCTTCTAAACATATTTAATAGATGCTCTTATGTTTTGGAGTCCAGTTCTTGTTGAAACAGGGAAGAGGAGCATTCATTTTGACATGTCACAGCAGCAACAGCTGTTTAAGCATATCTCCAGGGTGCTGAAGGAGGAAGCACTTCTCACCTGTTCATAAATCCAGCTATAAAATCGGTCAGTCATGACACAAAGCTACCTAATGACTCTGGTAGCACAGACAAGCTACAGGAAAATCAGCTCAAAATTCTCAAAAATCACATATCTAAATAAATCTGTCCCTGCTGTTGGGCGTGAGTACTGGCAAAATATCTTCCACTGTAAAAACCTGATGGGTCAATCACAGTAAGTACAACTTGACATCTGAATCAAGGACTTCAATCCTTTTCTTCAGCTTCATTCAAAGCATGTCACCCCACCATATCCATTCAATGTTCCAGTTTGGAAAAACAAGTAAACTAAAAAAAATTCTCAGGTCAGATTTTATACAAATTAAGTCCCTTCTAGTCAGCACTAATTAGCATGTTTGGATATTGAAATAAACTTCATTTAGCAAGTTGGGTGGGGTTCACCAAGTTTAAAAAAATGGTTTACACTCAGCAGGTGAGAAGGTGGGGACAGATGTTAAAATGCAAGTGAAATCAAAGGATGAAAGAATAATCCTTTCATTTCTTCTATTTATTAAAGAGCAAAAGCCAATATCCACCTCTGCAAACAACAGACAGTAAAGAATCCAAATCAAGAGTATTAACCATATACAGCTCTTAGAGTAAACCACATTCACTTGTAGGTAAGAATATGTACAGCTCTTTGTTCTTCTACACATTAGTGCAGGAGACATTGGGAAACAGTCAGGCTGCAGTAACTGCAACCTTCCTTTGAAATCCTGAATGTCTGCAATTAGAATTGACTCTTTAAAAAAAAAAAAAAAAAGTTTCTTGGTTTGAGTTGATTTGGATCACGAATACTGACTAGTCACACCTGACTACTCACATCATATCAGACAAGGATGGATTGTTTGGTACCGGTTTGAAATATTAAGCTTTGTTCCACCGAAAGTTAATAATTGCCAATTCCCAAATAAGTTTATGGAAAGACAAAAATAAAACCTATTTGACTACTTCAGACAAGTTCTATTTTCACAGGATAGGTCAGCAATGCTACCAAAAGACAGCATTTACATTGCAAGCATCACTGAAGTTTGGCAGCTAGTATACTGATTGCCTTCTCTCATTTTTCTCTGTAAAATAATCAAAGAAACTTCTATATCAACTCCAATAACCCTTGTGTAGGAAATAATAATTATTAACTTTTGCCATGCAGTACCTGAATAATCTAATGCAGTCACTGAACATTTTTCTTGTTAGCATTGTCTACTGACACCAGTTTTCAGAAAATTCATGTTACTTCCAAAGAAACTTTCATGACAGGCCAGTGTAGACCAATTTAAAAGAAATTAAGATGATTTCAACTAACTAATCCCAATATTAATGCCCTGAGGCCAATGACAGCTTTTCTACAAATCCAGTCAGAGGGGGGTTGTGATTCTATCTGTGCATTATTTAATATGCAGTAGTCATTTAATGTGCCTGAAGATACATTCATGGTATTATGGCCAAGTTTCTAGAGCTGGGAAATCGCTCTGTCAAGTAATTTCTGTTTATTATTCTGATTATTTCAGGATGAGTTTAATAGAAGTAGGGGAAGAAGTACATTGGAGTCAGGAACTAAGTTCCCCACAAGCTGGAAGGAATGAAACTCACATGTAAAGACAGTTTTATTAACTTAATCCAAGGCTAATGCTATCAGACAAATAAAAATGTCAGGTAACAAAAAGCTTCTGGGTCAAAGGGAACCACTACAGCACCAGGAACTTGGAGGAGGGAGACAGGACAGACAGCTTAGGTTCTCATTTATAACTATCTTGGAACATTTTCAAGTACGCCTGTAATGCAACTTTATTAGGTCTAAGTGCAAAGTGGAGTAATCAGCTTTAAGAGATTTCATTGGAAGCTGCAACTTCATCAGGGCTACTCAGATTCAAAATATTTCAATGTATTTTTTATTCCTGTAGGGAAAAATCTGACTACAAGTCCTAACTTCTTTTTACTTTTGGCATCATATTTAATTAAAAGAGTGTAATTGTTAACAGTGCATTTCTAGAAAAAAAAAAATTGGAAGAAAACACAATATTCCAAAAGCAGGGTGTCACCTGATATTCACTGAAGCCAAGACTTTGCTGCATTTTGATACAGGTCTTTGCCTTCCTTTGGGGACAGCTAACATAAAAGTATAACTCATGTTCATGTTGATGATCAAACTACATACAAGAAGCAAACGGGCTAGGTACCTTTTAAACCAGTAAATCTCCTCTGGATCTGCAATTCCATACTCTCTTAACTTCATCACCATCAGAGAGCTCTTCCTGATGGCTTGCTCATAGCGTTGGCTACGGGACAGGAAGTTCAAATCCTCATGCTGGAAGTCAGGGTCATTAATAACCAAGGCCTCTGGGGACAGAGCAGAAAAGGAAAACAAACTCAGTTTCCACAAACTTCAGTAGACGGTGGGTGAGAAACAATACTGTGCATTTCACTTGCTGTACCTCCAGCTACAGATATCAGAAAATTAAAAATTAAATTAACTGAGAAAAGTTAAAGCTCTTTGGGAGAGTGATTTTAAAAACAGGGCACTCTCACACTGCACATATGAAGAACATTAAGTTGAGAGCCCTGGACTTGCAGGGCTTTAATTCACTGATGCAAGACCTGCAGGCCCCTCAATGCTCAGTCATCGTTACCACTCCTGAACTTTGATCCTCACACAACTCCTTGCAGAACGGCACAGCTATTATTCCACTATGTCAACTGGAAACCAAGGTACCCAGAGGCCACTGACTTTCTGTGTCCCCTTTGGCACACAAGTTACACAACACCAGTCTTTGACAGTCCCACCCCGGTGTGGGAGGGAAAAGGAAAGAAGCTGGACGTACTTCATAAATCTCAAATGTCATGGTGGGTGAGGAACTTGTCATGGTTGGACTGTTAGGCAAAGCATAGTAGGAAGGAAAAAGGAGGGAAGGGAACTAAGACAAACGCTCAGCAGAAGCTGCCTCTCACTCTGGAGGCAGGTGAAAGACAGAGGTAAAAAGGACACTGCTCTACCAGGGACACCCCAAACCCTGACTGGGAAGGGGAGGGAATCAGGAACACGTCACTGCTCCTGCTCCCCTCTAACCCACTGGACATAAACCCCGTCCCCCTGACAGCCCCACAACCAGCTCTCCTTCTCCCCAAAGGTGCATCCCCACACCCCAGCCCTCCACAGCCTCTCCTTCTCCACGGCCTCCCTACCCACGACCTTCTCTCCCCCACGGGTCTGCCTCTCCCCTCACTTCCCCGGGAACTTCCCACCCTGTCTCCTCCCGGCCTCCCTCTCCCCAGCCCCCTC
>VXBZ01003157.1:132673-195535 GCA_013399135.1 Heliornis fulica
TCTGGGCCCCTCACTCCAAGAAGGACATGGAGGTCCTGGAGCGGGTCCAGAGGAGGGCGACCAAGCTGGGGAAGGGTCGGGAGAACAAACCTTGTGAGGAGCAGCTAAGGGAGCTGGGAGGGTTTAGTCTGGAGAAGAGGAAGCTGAGGAGAGACCTTCTCCCTGCCCAGAATGACCTGACAGGAGGGTGCAGAGAGGTGGGCGATGGTCTCTTGTGCCCAGGGACAGGGGACAGGATAAGGGGAATGGCCTCAAGCTGCACCAGGGCAGGTTCAGATGAGATGTCAGAGAGAAATTCTTGCCCCAAAGAGCTGTGGGGGTGTGGGACAGACTGCCCAGGGAGGGGGTGGAGTTCCCACCCCTGGGTGTATTGAACAGACAGGAGATGAGGTGCTCAGGGAGATGCTGTAGGAGAGGACAGGGACAGTTGGACTTGATGATCTTAATGGTCTTTTCCAAACTAGTGGGTCTGGGATTCTATGAAGTAGCGAGTCAGGTGGGCACTTCCTGTATCGCAGCAGCACCACGTTAATAAGTGTGCAAATGCATGTTGAGCATCTTGCGTTCCTGGCTGACCCCGTCCTGCTGCCACACGATTCAGGAGCAGAGCCCGAGTGATGCAGGATGGTCTCTGTGCCCCTTGGGAGAGGCAGAACTGAATCTGTTTTTTCAATCTGGGTGATATGAGGTGGAGATGTAGGGAGTCACGGGGTGCACAGGGCAGGATTCCACCTCCACCGCTGCTGTCAAGATGCAGAGGGGCTTCACAGCCCACCATGGAGCCATGGGGCAGCCAGTCCCCAGTTCAGGCCTGTGTGAAGAAGGGGTGAGCCCAGTTGGGTAGTGACAGTTCTCTGTGGGATGGTGGTGGGGCATTGTGCAAGATCACGAGCCTCTGCATAATGCAGGAGGTCGGCAAAGGACACCAAGCATTACAGCCATGGGTTTGCAGCTCAGTGTGTCCCCACTGCTGCACAATTAGTATTGGGGGTCCTCCAACTCCTTGAGGTGGCCCCACCTGCCTCTGCCTGGGCCATTGTGCAGCTCCTGGTGTCCCCCTCAACAGGTTGAGAAACCAAGGAGAAAACCAGTAACAGCAGCGTGGAAGTGTGCTGAACACAGGCACTCTGCAAGGGAGATCAGAGAGAAAATGATCCTAGAAGAATCTCTAGGGCACAGCCAACAGTCTGGTTACAGCACTGTCAGAATTAAAACCTCACCAAAGTTGGGCTGCATTCCTCCCAGGAGGTCCCACCTGAATCTTGTCTCAGAGTGAATCGCTGGCATGTAAATGCTACCAGTCTACTGGTGAAACAAGTCTGGCTGTACCCAAGGAGTTGTTCTCCAGCTACAGGATCAGACAGTGTTGGAATTTCTTATCCTGCAGCATGAGAACAGACTGGGGATCATATTTGAAATCTTGTACCCCATGTCCCCAGCAGCCAGGTCTCCTGCAACTCAGTCCTTCACACTCTCCCAACATCTCAAGCCTTTCCTCAGTCACCTGTTTTTCCACTCACTTATCCATTCTCAACCCTTAGCCAGGGAGAGACCTGGAGGGTCTTGGTGGGCTGCCTGTTCCTGTTCATGTTGGATTGTCATGGGGGGAGGTTGCACCTCTTTATGCCAGGGTGCCTGGGGCTTGGCATGTGCACTGAGCTGCAAACAGGACTCAGCAGGGAAGATATGACACTCTTGCAGCCACCTGGATGGGAGGCTCTGGTCAAGGAAGGTTTTTTTGGGCAATGTCATCAAATACATGGGTCAGGTAATGAGTGACATGAACTGAGATCTTTTACTTTGCTGCAGACCCAGCAGTGTCTGTGTGAGATGCTGCCAGGTGCTGGTGTCTACTACTTACCATGGGAGATGAACAGCTCAGTCCCAGAGGGAGAAGCACTGAGGACGTTTGGCAGGTGAGAAGTGTATCCTGGTCTTGCAAGCCAGGCCTTTCCTTCACTGGCTGACCCCTGCTCCCTCTGTTTGTAATTGTTGAATTGCTGCACCACCGAGCTTCTCAAATTGATCATTTCCAGGTTATGCTCTTATGATTTGGTCCAGTCTGAAGCCATTCTCACTGCTCAGCACAGCTCAGCTCAGTACCAGGTCCGTGTTGACACCAAGTTTGTGGAGCCTTTCCAAGCCCATCTGGGATCTTGCTACATGGTCCTTGGAGAGGCCGAACACAGGGAAGGTAAATGCTCAGGGAACCAGTGCTCTACATGGTCCTTCAGCTCCTTTGTGGCCTGGGTGCACAGCAGGACACACTGTCACTGAGGCTAGACTCACATTGTGTAATTCAGGCCAGGAGCAGCCTGTCTGTCCCCACTGACCATGAGAAGAGCCACCCTTAAATTGGAGAAAATCTGATGCTCTGGCACAGACTTCACTAGAATCAAGAAGCACCTCAGTAGTGTCGCTCATGGAACCTGTGCTAAAGCAGCAGCATTGCCAGGCCCCACATCATCTTTACTCCAAACGTGGCTGATTGATTGCAGCAATACCTCATTGTGAGCTGGCTGGGTTGGTCTTTGCCATCCTTGAACAGCTCTAATTATATCCCTGCCCTCAGACACGGGGCGTGAGGAATGCAGGCAGGCTCTGTCACGCAGGGCACCCTGTTGTCCTTCCTTGGGGTGCCCTGTGGATTACTCCAGCTGCACGGTGTTTTGCATGGGGATTTGATCTGGGCTGGGCCATCAGGTTGTGAAGCAAATCTCAAGTGTTTTGACCACACCTGATAACAAGCATTCACATTCATGCCGTTGAAATCCTTGGTGGCACAAGGGAAGCTTCACTACACGTGGCATCTGGTGAGTAATCTGCTATGCCACTGCTGCAGAATTCCTTTGGAAAGGGATGTTATTTTGGTCATCACATCATAGGAGTGAATTAGCTCTGTTCTGCAGGTGTGGAAGGGGAGCAGGCAGAGGTGGTGGCTGTGTCACCAAGGTTTGGTCTCTTTTATGCAGCTCTCTTACCATTTGAATACCAGTGATGACCTGATGGTTACAGTTCAGCATTGAGCCTCTTCCAAGTCCAGCTTTGTTCTGTCCTCTTCTTGTCTGCACAGAAGCATTCAGAAATGAGCTTAGACCCATCCTGGATTATTTTAAGACAGAGAAAACCAAATTTCATCCTGCCACAAAGCAGACAGATGCTGCATGGCAGGCACTGTCACCAACATGTCCTGGGCTCAGCATTCCCCAGTGCCAGGAGAGCACAGTGGAAGTTGCCAGTATGTTGTAGCCAAAAGGGCAAAGGGAAGGTGTGTCTCTGAATTCACCTGCTCAAGGGCCTGCTGCTCACGTTGGTGAAGGCACACAGCTGGTCTGGTCTCCTGTAAGGTCTCAGGCTCTGGTTATTTGGCCAACTGGAGCCACATGCTGCCTGAGGGAACCTCTCTGTTTGCTTCTGAGCTGCTCTGTCTGTTTTTCTTTCTATGAAAACTTCCTGTTTTATATTCCCAGGTCAAGGTCTGGTGGTAAAGGCACGTATATTGATCTGTGTGGAAGGGATGAATGTGCCCTTGCTGGAACAAGCCATACAGGAGCAGAGGAAATACTTCAACGAGAGGCAGGAGCGGATGGGAAATAGCATGTCCTGACAGCAACTCTGAGACCAGCCATATGCCACTCCTTGTGCTGCCATTTGCAACAAACACTTTAAAAGTAAACTTCACAGGTGGTTTTGCAACATACTGCTTTTTGCTGTGGTAAATAACAAAGTCACCAAGCAGGGAGACACTTGCAGACTGTGAGTCAGTATGTGTCTGTGGGTTGTCCATTCATGTCAGGTGTCATCACTAAAAATGGCTCTGGGAAGCAGGTTGGCTGTTGTGAAAAAGGGTGGTTAAGGAAAGGAAGTGCTTGTGTTACACAGGTGCTTTTGTAACACAAGGCTTGGAGAAGTCAGAAGAAGTCTGATTCTTGAATTGAACAGCCCACACCCACACACAGTGCCAGAGTCCAGCAGGTGACAGGCTGGTCAGAGGTAGAGGGCATTAGCAAAAAATTCAAAAAAGAGGCTGTTTTGATTGTTAGCTTAGGGTGTCTTAACCTAGGGAATATTTCTAGGCTCTAAGACCCATCATCCTTTTTGAAGTTTAGTTCCACTTGCAGCACTTCATACCTTGTGCAAGGGAACCTAGAAGACTGGGGTTGGCACAGGGGTCACGCGCCTCCTGTGCCAGACAGGAACTTGCTGCCATTCCTTTCCATTGCTTAAATGACTCTAAACAGAGAGAGGACCAAGTCCCTGGGCTGTGTCTGCCTGTTGAGCCAGAGCGAGGGAGCATAGGGTGTTGGTTTTCAGTCTCACTCTCACACTCTCTGATGGTTCTTAGCATGCTCACTTTCTCCTTGAGTTCCAACACCAAATGGAAGAATTCCTCCACTCGAGCACAACTTCCACAAGTGAATTCCCCACTTCTAAGAGTGGGACAATGCCCTGCAGTCCAGTGCCTCAGTGAATGCAGCTACCCACTGGGGCTCTGTCTGGAAGGTTGCATCAGTCATGGCTGGTACACAGCTAGGGGCAGCCCTAATTTTCTGCCAAGTGGCCATCATGGTCCTCAGGTCCTCCTGGCTGATCTCCAAGGCCCTATCTGTGCCCTCCCTGCCTGCATGAACTGTCATGCAAACTGATACACCCTGGTTTTGATGCGTCTGCACTTGTTTGCCTGCTCCTGTTTGCTGTGCTCCAGGTCACTTGTACTCTTTAGAGCTGTTTATATCTCCCACAGATGCTCTGAACATACCCCCTGCCAGGCCTGATTGGATGGATGAGCTTGTGCACAAAGATACCAGGTTCCTACAAGCGTTATGAAAAAAAGGCCACAAACCCAACTGTCCAGGAAAAAGACAGCAACTTTGGCAATGATCCCAGATGGAAATGAAAGCGCAAACTCAATCTTTGCAAGTCACCAGAGAACCCACACAGGAGTTTGCCAAGGCCAGTGAATCCCTGTCCAGCCAGAGTAATGATGCTTTGATCCTTTCACATTGTCAAAATGAGGATACATCTTAAGATTTTGCGCTGGTGGCTCAGCCATGGGTTAAATCAGTCCCTTAATCACCTAAAAGTTGGGGTCTGCACTGTGGTCCCATGCAGCAAGTGGGCTGCTATACCCACCCTGAGACCTGGAGCCTACAAATCCTCCAGGAAACAGTCCCTGAGGCTTCACCTTTCCTATTACCACAATACATAATTTTTTTAATCTTGTCTTCTACCAGCTGTCAAGTTAATGATTAATGCCCTGCCAAGGACATCTTCCCAAAGGCTGACCAAGCAGCATGGTCCACAATGGGCAGGTTCAAGGGGCAACTGCACAAGATTAAAACAAAAAAGAAACAAACAAACAAACAAACCCAACACCAAACCAAAAGACCCCAAAAAAGAGGTTTCTGCTGTGTGTGTGACCTCAGTGTGTCCTGCTCATTATGCAGGAACCCTCATTATGCACCACATCCTTTGATGCCAGGTGCTCTGTGAATGGAGCTGCAGAGCTTCCCTAGGCCCTCTGCAGTCCCTGCAGCCTTTCCTGCAGGCTCAAAGTGCCTCTTTATGTGAGTTTTGCTCAGGTTTTGCTTTAGCAAGCGGCCAGCTCCTGGCAGCCAGTGCACAGTGGGCTTGGCTCTGCCCAGAGCCTCCCAGACAGGCCTCACAGTGTGCCAAATTGGCCTTGCCTGCCTGCAGCTGCTTCAGCTCCAGGTAGGTCCCTGTGCTGAGGGAACAGTAACAGGGTGACCCAGACCCCAGAGAGCAGCTCAGGGGACACACAGGGAGAGCAAACACCTGCCTGTTTATTTGGGGGTTGGTGTTTTCTTTTCCCCTCAGGAAGCAGCGCTAGACACTCCCACTGCCATTGCCGAGGCTGAGAGGCAGCACCATGGATGCCTTTGAGGAGGTGTTTCAGAAAGTGGAGAAGATCGGGGAAGGCACCTATGGTGTGGTGTACAAGGCTCGTAACAAGAGCACAGGGCAGCTGGTGGCCCTCAAGAAGATCCGCTTGGACTCGTGAGTGGGACAAAACCCTCAGGGTTGCCATGGCCCGGCCTACCTCAGGGCCCGGCCTAGCCCAGTGCTCACCTGGCCCATCATGGTGCTGGGTTAGCTGCCACCTCAGCTTAGTGGCAGCAGGGTGCTGAGGGAGAGTGGGGCCTGAGGAAGGCAAATGGCTTCTCCTAGGCCAGTGCTGCTGCGCACAGCGAGACAGCCATCAATGACCCAGCCCTGCCATGGGAGTGGGCAAGGGGCCCCTGAGCTCAGCCCATCATCCAAAATGGTGCAAGAGGCTCAAAAAAGCTTGACAGGAGAGAGAACACTGTCTCTCTTTCCTCATGCAAGCAGCTAGGACCTGACCCTGTGTAACCTAGCCCTGGTGCAGGGAGAAGTAGCCGCCATTTTGAGGTGGCCTCTCCCTCAGGGATGTAGTTGTGGGGCTGGTGAGGCCCAGCCTCCCATAAGGCCAATTTCCACCCCTTTGACACGGGGACTGAGCAGACAAAAGCTTATTACTGTTCTCCTAGGTCAGCCCTGGGCTGTTTCTGCAATGAGGGGCAGCACTGTGGACCAGGGGCCGTGGTGGGGTGACGGCAGCCTTCCAGATGGTGGAGGCAGTAGCTACCTGAGGGCAAAAGAGTTTTCATCATCCTTCATGTATGAAAAGCAAGGCTTGAGCATTTAAACCACTCATTTTCCAAACATGCCCCCAAACAAGCTCTACCCCAGAGCTTGCACTGCTTAGGTTGTCCCCTCCCTCTCCTTCCCCATCTCAGTTTTTCCCTATCTAGTCCATGCAACAAACCTGGGATGCCCGGTTTGAGACACCTTACCCTGGGCATGGGATGGGGTTCAAAGGAAGGGGGAAGGGACATAGGACCCTCAGGGGGTGCAGGATCCCACTGGGGGACAGGGTGCCCTACAACCAGTCTCTGCTGCAGGGAGACTGAGGGCATCCCCAGCACTGCAATCCGAGAAGTCTCACTGCTGAAGGAGCTGAAGCACCCAAACATAGTCAGGTAAGACCTGGATAAATCCTCTCCACCAGGTTATTGACAAGCTCCTGCTCATCCCCACAGGGAGCTCTGTGTACAGGCAACAAGAGGGACCCTTCAACTCCTTTCCTGACTGCACAGAAAGGAGCAAAATAAATGGGAAAATGCACTTCCCTGGTTTACAGCAAGAGCCCACAGAAGTGCCAGCAACACAGGCTGGTCCCAGATGCTGCTGTCCCATGCTAGATGCAGCTTTTGTATCTGCCTCCCTCTGCCCAAAGGACTCACCAATGAGGATGTCCCTTCTTACTACAGAGGGGTTGGACTAAATGACCTTTAAAGGTCCCTTCCAACCTAACACGTTCTATGATTCTATGTTAGAGCATTTGTAAATGTCTGGAGAAGATGCTGAAAGGTAGTGAAGGGAACGTTTGCACTTCTTTTGCAGACTCCTGGATGTCATACACTGCCAGAAGAAGCTCTATCTGGTGTTTGAGTATCTAAATCAGGACCTGGACAAATATATGAACGCAACCCAAACGAGAGCGCTTCCTTCAAGCTTGGTTAAGGTACAGCATGAAAGGAGTGCTAGCGGGGGTGGGGGGGCAGAGAGCGTGTATCCTTGCTGCCTTCTGCTGGGCAGAGCCAGTATTGAGCTGCTCCTACCCAGACTGTATCTGTAAGACATTCACCCTTGGCTGGAGGCATTCAACTTCTCAGCTCTCAAAAATTTCAGCTGGAAAAACCTCGTGGCACTGTTGCTCGGCACATTTCTTTCCCAGCTGTTTCCAGCCCATCTCGCTGCAGAACAAAGTACTGATAAGAGGACAGTTGAAGGATCCATTGCTAATTGGCTTTGCACCCTTAATGGGTGCGTGAAAGGGACTGTCACAGCCTGGACTGGAGTCTCTCTGTCCCCATGTAGGTTGGGTGCAATTACCTATGCCTCTGAGCATAGCCCTCAAGCCTGGTGTTACATTATAGTAAGGCCTTTTTTTTTTCCCCATTCAGGTCTTTAAATGATCCAGTGTGTTGGTTTACACAATTCAGGCTTCAATGTGGTTTCATCTCAGCATTATCTGCAATCTCTTCTTTCCTTAGAACTACCTTTTCCAGATACTGCAGGGTGTGGACTTCTGCCACACGCACAGAGTCATCCACAGGGACTTGAAGCCACAGAACTTGCTCATTAACAAAGCAGGAACAATCAAGCTGGCTGATTTTGGACTGGCAAAAACGTTTGGAATTCCCCTGCGCACGTACACTCACGAGGTAGCGTTGAGGCTTCCTGAGGCTGGGGTACACAATCCATTGCAAGTGACCAGCAGCAGCAGCAGCAGCACAAGTTGCTCATCCACAGCTGCAACACAGGTGTGCCTGGGCACATGCAGTGAAGAGGAGCCCATGTCTCTAGTTTCACCCACAGAAACTAGACAAAGCTTGTTTGTTTGTGCCCACCAGGTGGTGACCCTGTGGTACCGAGCCCCTGAAATACTGCTGAGATGCTCATACTACACAACTGGTGTGGATATCTGGAGCATCGGCTGCATCTTTGCAGAAATGGTTAGATTGAGTTTAAATAATCTCTTTAACGAGCAGGGAGGGTGCAGCTGCAATGAGAAGCAGGGAAGGAGGGACAGGATGCACAAAGTACATGATACAGCAGTCCTCCTGAGTGTGTATTTCATAAAGTCCACCCTGAGGGTTAGCTGATCCTTAGCTATAGGCTCAGAAGGAAACCTGCCACCCTCAGTGCCTGGCAGATGGCAAAGGAGCCTTGGAAATCTGGGTGAAGTTCCAGGTCTGTGGGGACATGATGGCTTTCCTTGCAGATAGGGTATCTTTAGTCTTGTTTGATCCTGGAAGGAGATGACTGTCTTGCAGCTGTCCCCATGGTGAGCTGCAGAGAACTAGCACTCTCATAGTATGGCAGAGTGAATCTCCTATGGGTCCATCCTTCTCTTTGAAGAGCTTTTGTTATCCCTGCAGGGTAACAGCATCCCAAGCTGTGTGTCAGCAGAGCCTGTGTGAGTAGGTGGGGAGGGAGTTAGCCTGCAAGTGCCCATGTTAGGAAGCTGGAGATGAAGAAGCTAAGGGCCTGTCTGAAACAGGACAGCTTCAGGGGATCACAGATCCCTGGAGAGGAGCTGGTGACAAGCAGATACCTGTGACTTTCTCAACCACTGCCTGGCAGAGTTACTGCTTCGTAACTGCTCTGCTCTGTGCTAGGATCTGCTGGGAAGCAGGGTTGCTTGCAGCACAAGTAGGTCACAGAGCTGATGGTGGGAACTGGCTGGTTTTTCTTCCCCAGGTGACTGGGAAGGTACTGTTTCCAGGAGACTCTGAGATCGATCAGCTCTTCCACATCTTTCGCACTCTGGGCACTCCCACTGAGGCGACCTGGCCTGGGGTGACCCAGCTGCCGGACTACAAGGAGGACTTTCCCCGGTGGACTCAGAAGAACATGAAGGAAGTTGTTCCTGACTTAGATAAAGATGGTAGAGACTTACTGGTGGTGAGTGAGGGCTCAGAACAGGACCTGGGGACAGAGAGGACCTTTTAAAATTGGACAAAGAATGGGGACATTTGGGACTGATCTGTCTGGAAGTACATTAGCTGATCTTGCTCTCTGAATCATCAGCTCGGGCTCAGTCCTGGTGCTGAAGCAGGGCTGTCAGGGTCAGTTCCCCTGGAAAACCACTGCATGGAGGGAGGGTCAAGAAACCCTTGTAGTGTAATGCCCACAGTAACTTCAGCTGTGGGTTACTCCAGAAGCCCAGGGAGGGCAAAAGCCAGGACCAGCCCCTGCATCTAGGCCCAGCTGTGTGCATGTATGATGGATCATTTGAATTTTAAAATCCTAAATCTGCTGGGTTTTTCTCTTGGCAGCAATTGCTCCTTTACAACACCAGGAGGCGCATCTCAGCCAGGGCAGCCCTCAATCACCAGTACTTCTCGAAAAGCCCTCGGAACCCTGAAGAGCGACGTGTGCTGCAGAAACACCACCAGTGAGAAAGCACTGCTCTCCCTGAGCACTTGCACTTCGGGCTACCAATGCAGATCTGGTTTTGGGCAGATAGCAGGGGCTGGCAGGAACCCAGGGTCTCACTTCTCCTGAAGAGCCTGGAGGGAGACATTCTTGTGTTTAGAGCCTCAGCCTGTTGCTGGGGGAAAGTTTGGGTTACAGCCAGTAGAGCAGCTCTGAAGAGGTTACGTGCAAAAGGGAGTGTGTGGGGTATTTATCAGCGCAAAACACTTATTTGTAGAGATAGTGCATTGTTCAGAAGGGTGTCCTGGTGTTAGCAAGCTAAGGAGACTCGGGGATTTCTGTTTGCAGCACTGGAGCATCCCCAGCCGTCACCAGGGTGTGCTGGAGCTCCAGTTCGGGCAGGGCAGCTTCTCTGCTCAGCGCTTTGCTGCTGTTACCAGAGGTTTGACTTAGCAGCAGTAGGCAAGTTGTTTAATCTGAGCTGTGTGACAGAGCTGAGATTCTGCTGAACATCTCAAGCTGAAGAGAACTACCGGGGATCTTCATTTCTGCCGTAGCTGGAATCCAGGAGCCAGCAGATCCAGAACACACTTGTTGCACAGGGCTGGAAATGGCACAGCTGAAACACTGCCTTTCTGTCATCAGATGTACTGCTGCTTCCTTCTCTGTACGGTCTTGGAAAGGTTTTTGCTGTTCACATGTTTGGAGAAGTGTCACTTCTTGGGGTTTTGACTTTTTTCTTTCATTATATTAAAATAAATAAATAAATAAAGGCTTGTCATTTGTTCAGAAACCTTGGTGTTTATTGTTTGGCATGGCCCATCGGGGTAGTGACACAGGACAGTCTGCTTGGTCCTTTTTTCTACAGAACTCTTCTCCCTTCCTTGTCTCCCTTCCAGCCCAAATCCTTGGCAGGTGCAGAGACATACTCTTGATTCTGTTGTGGAAGGAGGAGCTGGTGGCTCTGCAGCACAGCACTGTCTGGGTATTGCAAGCTGGACTTGCTTTCCATCAGAGGTTGCCACAAAACAGTTCAGAGTTAGGATCTATTTATTTAAATATTCATAAGACAAGTTGTGAACTTCAGGAAGCCAAACTTCTGCCCTCATGTTTTTCACTTGTGCACACACATGCCCTCCTAATAACAGTGATCCCAGAGCTGATCTCTGCCCAACCTGACAGCTCCCAAACACTGTCACAGACTCAGATAAACAATTCAGCGAAGGACAGATGTGATTGCACACACAGCTGCAGCACAAACCTCCTTCCCCACCTACTAGACACCAGAGAATTTCCTTTCCTCCTGAAAGAGCCCCTCTCAGCCCAAGACCTGCCTGTCCAAGCCAAGCTCCACCATCCTTTGACTCCCTCCATCACTGATCCCTTCTCCCACCCAGCAAAGGGCAAGAGGCCACTCTGCTTAAAACCACTTTTGCCATCCCTCTTGTAGTCCCATGTCTCTGAGAGACCCCCAACCATCAAAACCCTGACCTCACTCAGGGCCCTGCTGTACCTTCCTCTCTCCAGGTGGGAGCTCACTCACCTCTGTGATTCCCACAAATCAGGTTTTTCAGGGGAGGAGGGGGGTTGCTTTGCTTTTGAAGCTGTTGTTAGGACTCATGTTGGACTGGCTGCTGGAAAAAGCCAACCTGCTTGTGTTTGGGAGGAATAACTTCCTGATTGAGCAGGGGAGAGCAAGAAGTTGGGCTCATCCAGCAGCACTGAGTGGGGGAAATTGAAGCCCTGCTGTGCTCCTGCAGCCTCTCACACCCTGTGTGTGATAACACCCAGCTCACAAGGGCACGTTTGTGAGACATGGATGAACTCTGATATGGGAATCATTTCCCTGCCTTTGCATACCTGTTTTATAGTCCCTTCATTTTGTACAGACAATGCTCTGTTGTTTGCTCTCTGTAAACAATTGCTCATGTTGTATCAAACATCTGCTTGCAGAAGAGTTTGTTGGATTTGTTTAAAAAGACATGCATTAAAAAATAAATGCTAAGGACATTGGATCAGTCCAAAACCATATAAATAAAAATCCTACAGCTCACCTAGCCTAACAAAATGAAGCAACAGGCTGTATTTCAACCATCCATGACCCAACCCCGCTGCCAGCAAAGGGAACCAACAACAGCTGTGTTGAAATAACCACTCTGGAAAACCACGATGCAACCCCACCACTCTGTACCAGAGAGGGGAGGAAGAGCACTGCCAGCTCCTCACAACCCCACCAGACAGCTGGACACTGGAAAGGTCCCACAGCTGCATCCTGCACTGCCAGCTCCTCACAACCCCACCAGACAGCTGGACACTGGAAAGGTCCCACAGCTGCATCCTGCTTCCTATGGACACATCAGGAGGACAGGATTCAAGCTGCTTGCTGCAGCTGAGCATTACTTGCTTGCAAAGAAAACGATTTTTTTTAGTGGAGTTTCTTCAGAAACAAAAGGCCTCAGAGGAACCTGCTCAGCCAGATAGACTGTTCAGCCACCTGTTCATCTCTTAATGCCCTCAACCAGCCCTAAGAAAATACCTCCCACCACACAGTTAGGAAACACTTTATCCAAAATGATTAACTGACTGCCTGATTAACTGACTGCCTGATTACCTACCAGCACTCCAAGTCCCTCAGTTCTAGAACATTCCCAGGACTTTTAATCAGCGCTTCAGGAGAGAGTCACCAGGTGAACACCATACTGTTTTAACTCCTTTGCGAGGGGAGCAGCCTGGGTGAAGGCACCCCTGGAGCCCAGTGCCCTGTCCCATGTGATGGGTGGTGGGGCAGGGGGAAAGCTGACAGCAAACTCACCTGTCCAGCAGATCCAAGCTGCAGAAAAGGCAACAGCCCAGTTGCTGATGGATCCTCCTGCTTTCAGCCAGCTGAGGGGAGCAAAGCCAAAGCAGAGGAAAGCTGCTCCAAAGCTTTGAAGAGCTGGGACCCGAGGTCTGCTGAGAACCGCGCTGGTCCAGGGCTCCTTGGTTGCACTGGGATGTGATTCTTACCTGTCTGTGCCTTTGTGCTCTGAGGTTTTTTGGCCTTGCCCTGTCAGGAGGTCAGGCCAAAGTTTCTCTCCTGATGAGTCCTCTGGTCCATCAGAGCCCAGCTCCAGCCCTTGCTGCTGGTCCAGACCAGCCAGGAGGAGGATGCACAGTTCCCCATGTGCCAACAGTGCTCTACCAAGAGGATGCAGGCCTGGAACAGATGCTCTGGAGTGTGTGGAACAGTTTTCCCTATTGCAAAACAAGGATTTGCCCCATATTGATCATGGCAGCTGAGATGGCTACAGACACAGGCAGCCATAGGCCAGACAATAAACACAGACCCTGCAGAGCATGAGAGAGGGCTTGGGCAAACCTTGAACTGGAACCTTGGTGTTCCCATAGCTGGACTCAGACTGTTGTGCTGAGCACTGCCTACCAGCAGGAAGGTAATGGGACCTGTGACTGTGCTCAGCTTGCCAGCATGGGAAGAACTTCTTCTTGGAGCCCAGACTTCAAATGCCACCTAGACTGTGTGGAAACAAAGGTTGTGCTGCTGTTCTGATGGGGGAGAAAACCCTACACTTACAGATTATTTTGGGGAGTGTTGGATTTCCCAAGCAGAGGCTACCAGAAGAACCCTTGAGACAGGGAAAAGGGCAGCTCCTGTCAGTGGAAATTAATTTTTCTCATCCATTTGGTATCTGACTGCACTTAGACTGGATCACACACAACGTGGCCCCCTTTCACAACCAAGTCCCTCTTTCAGAGGTGTCCAAATGACTAGGGAGCAAAGTCCCACTGACCTTCAGGTTTGAATACAAACATACCAAAATCTTTAACCATACCAACTCAACATGCAGAACAAAATTCAAGGGGTTTGGCACTGTGAGATCAGGGGGACCAAAAGCCTGCAACCCCTTTGTAGCCTGTGCTTTGAGGCATGGGATTTCACAGGGGGACAGTGGGGACTAGCCATGCCTTTGACCACTGTACAGCCTCAACTCACACAGACCACACAGCCACAGAGATGCACTTTCTATGTTTATTGCATGCAGAAGAACGACCCAACTGGAAAACACTCTGGCTCTACCCTCTTTCTGGACACAACCACATTTAACCTACTGCCAGTGGAGTTCTGGCCATCCAACCCCTTTGCTGTCACAGCAGCACCTGGGGGACTGGAGGGACCGTGGTGTGTCAGGCCCTTACAAGCTCACGATCACGTTTTCTTCCTCGCACAACCAAGCTGCGTTGGGAAGCAGAGATAGCTAAGACAGAAGAGTATGCAGCCCTACATGCTAGTTCCTGTGATCGCTGCTGCCTCCGTGGGGAGAAGTGTTTAGCAGGGATGAACTCCTGGAGGAACCAGATCCAGTAAATGCCTGAACCCATTCAGTGCCTGAACCTCGAGAGCCTGGGGGAACGGCTTGCCTGGTGGTACCGCTGGTAGCCCTCGGACGTGGCTGGGAGCAGCAGGAAGCTGCTCAGGGAATCCTTCTGGCAGAGAGCCATGGCCTCCTTGTAATTTATCTTCTCTTTAGTGACAGGGTCGATGAGATCTTTTTCATAGTTGGACTCATCCTGCAGCCTGTTGGCGAGGTCAGCTGTTATCATCCCTGTTTGGGCAGCTTCCAGCACAGGGATGCGACCAGTTTTCTTGGGATCGATGAGCCCTCCAGTTAGATGCTGGACCTCTAGGTAGGGGAAAGCGCTGTCCTTGGTCATCCATCCCTTCTGAACTGCTTCCCCCACAGACAGCCTTCTCTTGGTCACTGGGTCCTCAATCCCTGTGAAAGCTTTCTGGGCATTGAGCAGTCTCTGCATGTAGGTCCTGTCAATCAGCCCCCTCTCAATTGCCTTGTGGACTGAGAAACGGTCCCGAGAAATGAGGTCTATGATTCCCCCTGTGGCAGCTTGGGCTTCCAGGAGCTTTTGAGCAGTCATGGAATCAAGAAGCTTCTTTGCAACAGCAGTCTTGATGTTGTACTTGGTGTCAGTGGTTGTGTCATATACCCCAGCAATGGGGGATGTGTCATCGCAGAAGCCCTTCTGCGAGGCTGGGGGGAAGAAGCTTTGAGTTTGGTGGGTTGTGGGTGATGAGACCGGGGATTTGGAGATGATGGAGCCAATAGAGAGGGTTGAAGGAGGCTTGGATTCCCCAGCCACCAGCAAGGCAAATTCAGAAATAGGAATCTTGCCATCCCGATACAGCTGGTACTCCTCCTTTGTGATCCTCCTCAGCCTTAGTGCATCATCGATGGAGTACTGCTTCCCACTCTTCTTGTCGAGGAGAAGAGACACCTCCCCATTTGGGCCCAGGGTAGTGACTTCCTCCCAGTCACACTCCAGTTCCTGCAGCTGGATGTACTGGCCTCTATCAATGATACCTCTCTTATAGGCCTCATAAGGGGACATATCCTTCCCTGTCTCAGGGTCTAAGATAGAGATTTTGGTGGAAAGGTTTGTCTCTCTCATTTGAGTCTCGTGATTGATCTCTTCACGATTGACTCTTGACTGGAGATCTCTGATGAACCTCTCCTTGTTGTAGATCTGATCCTTTTCCCTAAGGATGTCTGCCTCCAGCAGGGAAAACTCATGTTCCAGCTGCTTCTTCTTCTGCCTGTCGTTCTCAGTCCGTTGGTTGAGCAGTTTGGACTCCTCCCGAAGAAAGAGGACTTTCTGCTGCTTCTGTCTCTCCAGCTCCCGCAGTTCACTCTCCAAGTTGGCTCTCTCCTGGATGGCCAGGTTCCTGGCTTTCTGCAGCTCTGTCTCTTCACGAGCCCATGTCCTCTTCATACCTTCAGCTCTCTCAATCTTCTCCCTGAGCCGCCGTACCTCCTCTTCTGCCTTTTGCTTGGCTCCTCTCTCCCTGTTCAGCAGCTCCCAGACGCGTGCACGTTCACTCTCCAGTGCTCTGTCCTTTTCCACTCGGATCACCTCCTTGTAGATGGTCTTCTCCTGAGATTTTGTTTTCTGCAGGACATCAACTTGCATCTGCAGGTTCTTGCATTCTCTCTGCAAGTTCAGCACCTCCATCTTCTCGTGGTCTAGCTCCAAACGCAGGTTGCTGGCAGACTGCTCGAGGACTGGATCCTTCTCCAACTTGACTACTTCTTCCATAATGATCTTCTCTTGCACTGGAACCGGGGTCTCCTCCAGCTCCTTTATTCTCAATGTAATTTGCCTCATCTCCTTCTCCAGTGCAAGCCTCTTACTTCGATCCTCCTGAAAGTTGAGCAGCTTCTCTTGCTCTTCCACCAGCGCACGAACCTGTTGCACGTCACGTTCCAGGCGACGCCTGTTGCTCACCTCCTCATCCAGACTCCGGCTCAGCCTGTTGTGCTCATCTCGGAGCTTTGGATCCTTTTGAGTCAGTATCACCTCTTGGACAACCACCTTCTCCTCTGGCTTTCTCCTCTCCAGTAGCATGTATTTATTCTGCAGGTCATAGATGGCATCTTCTGCAGCTCTCCTCTTTTGAGACATGTTACGCACCTCCTGACGGAGGCGATCAGCTTCTTTTTCCAAGAGCGGGTCATTCTCGTATCGAATGACTTCCTTGTTGACCAGCTTGGTTTCCACTTTGGATCTCTCCCTCTTCCATTCATCCCTTTCACCCTGTAGCCTGATGAGCTGCTCTTGGGTCCTGCCATTGGTGTTCACTAGTTCATTGAGCTGTTGTTTCAGTCTGTCGATTTCTCTAAGAATCTCTGGACTCTTCTCATGTTTTACCACCTCCTCTATAACCTCCTTAAGCTCCACCACTGGTTTCTGTGACCTGAGGACGTTGAGCTCTGCTAAGGCCTCTTCCACTTCACTGTCAATCTTGGTCCTTTTCAGAGTAACTTCCTGCAGCTCCCTTTTCAGGTGTGCAATTTGCTGCTCTGTTTCAGGATCCACCAGGAAAATCTCATTGACCCTCTCCTTAACCTCTATCCTTGGTTTTTGCTTCTCTGCAATGCTGTACTGGCTCTGCAGCTCTCCCAGCTCACCTGTAAGCATCAAGTTCTTGCTCCTCTCTTCTTCAATCAGAGTTTTAAGCTTGGAAGACTCTCTCAATAACTCTGGGTCCTGCTCTACCTGCTTCACCTCCTTAACAATGATTTTGGGTTCTGCTGTTTCAATTAGTCTTTCCACCTCCTCAATCTTGTTCTTCACCTTCACTATTGCTTCTTCTGCAGACTTTCTCTTGAAGGATTCCTCATCAATTTGTAGCTGCAGGGTTCTAACAGACTTCAGCATTTCTGGGTTTTTCTCCAGTTTGATCAGCTCTTTCACCACCACTTTCTCTCGGATATTGGGCTGCTTTTGCTCCAGCATGTGAAGCTCTCTCTTATGGTGCTCAAGTTCAGAAGCAGCAGACAAGCTTTCCTCCTGGAGACGCTTGATCTCCTGACGAAGACTGGCTGCTTGACTATCCAGGCTTGGATCTTTCTCAATTTTTGTGATCTCTTTGGTGAGGAGCTGGGCAGGAATGACCTTCTTCTCGCTCTCCATCTGGGCAAGCTTTTGGTTCATCACTTCAATGTCTTTTTGCAGACTCTTCCTCTTTTTGCCTTCCTCTTCAATCTGCTGTGTCATCTTAGACAGGTTGCTCTCTACCTGTGGGTCTCTGTAATATTCTATCACCTCCTTTTCTTCCACTCTCTCAATGGGTTTCTGAGTCTTCAACATTAGCAGCATATTTCTGTGTTTCTCCAGGTCCTCTTCAATCTTGACCACTTTCCTCCTTTCCTCCTCCAGCTGCGATTTCAGCCCCTCAGACTCCCTGTTTGCTGTGGCTTTGTTTTCAGCTTGCTGGGTTTGCTGATGTACAGCTTCGATGTCCTCATGCACTTCCTTCTGGAAGGGAAACACAAAAAAAACCCCACATTAAAAGGGAAAAAAAATAAGGCAAGGAAACCAAGTCACTTTTCAAATCTGGAGCAGAAGCCTTTTCTTTTCCATGATAAGACATGGCAGGAGATAGAACTGGTACAGAAACACCATGGATCTTCCAAATAAAGCTGCCTGAGAACAGCAAACAAAAACACATTCATACCACCTCAGACAACCTGCTTTGAGGGCCTTCCCCTTGTCATGGGGGTGCTGCAGCAGCTTTGTGCTGCCCTGTTGTATCTGCAGCTGGGGGAGGGTAACATGGCCAGTCCTCACTGCACAGTGTAGCTTGTGGTAACATCACAGAGCACCTCAGTTTAATCTGTAGTCCTTCCTGAGCCCACTGAAAGTCATCCAGACTGGAGAACGTTCCTGCAGGTGAATCAAGCCCTAGAAGTCCTATTGCTTTGAAGTGTTCCCAGAAGGTTGTGATCACTAAATTCCAGCCACATCCATGGACAAGTCTAGAATTCTCAGTGAACATTGATTAAATACAGCTGTGGGCAGGATTTATGAGCCCTAATTCACATCATTTGTTCCAGCATAAAGCTTCAGTAAACAGTTGAGGGCCCACAGAAGTGTTGAATGTCACAGCCTAAAATCAGTGTCAGTGCCACTGTGGTTACTCGCTTTCTTTTTGTCATGGGGGTTTCCATTCCTGTCCTTCCTCAGGATGTGGAGATCTGGGGAGGGATGGGGGAGGGGGTAGGGGGTCCCAAGCTTAGCAGACTGCTGAGAGCTTCAGAAAGATCATTTCAAACCCCCACCTAGAGCACCCCAATCTTGCCATGAGCTGTTAGCTGGTACCTTCTCAACAATCTTCTTGGCAAACTCCAGCCGGCTGAGCTGCTGTTTGTTTTCTGCTGTCAGCTCCATGTAGAGCTTGGTCACATCATTTTCCTGAAAAAGAAAGAGCACTGAGAGCCTTGTCCCCCTCACCCTGACACAGCTCTGCCACCTAGTGCATCCTCCCACCTCTCCCTTCACCCTCACACACTGTGCACACTGCACTATTCCAGGGATTAGCATCTCCACAGATTAATTTCTAGAGAAACCGAGACACAGAAGCTAAGGACTCATGTAGGAGATCTTGGTCCCTAAATTGGAATCCCTGGTAGTTGCCTGCTAGCCTACACAGGGTCCACATTTCCAAATTCACCTTGGGCCACTCATGGATGACAGTTGGCAACTAGCCCAAGGTGATGGGGTTGGAGTTGGGATGTACCTGGGAAGAGCACACAGGTGCTCTGGCTCAATCCTGTCCTCAGTACCTGCTCACCTGTTCTGCTCAGGAAGGTGGAAACCAGTCTTTAATGCACCACTAAAACAGGTCCCCAAATTTGGAGAATATGTGACACAACAAACACCATTCAGCAGCAGTACTCAGAGAGGTGGACGCTGACCTGCCTTTTGCCATGCTTCTGCAGGGCAGAGACAAAGGTCTGAAGGGCTCCTCTAAACCCACTCCTAGCAAAAACACTGGATTATTCTGGAAAAAGAGACCTGTTTTGGATTTAAATACCAAGTCATAGTCAAATCTCAAGGGAGAGCTGGCAAAACAGTAACCATCTTCATTATTCTTGTTGAACCCAAACGCAGAAAATGTGTAAATAAAAGGTTTTGGAGGAGAATATAAAATTCCCCTTGTGCTGGTTTTGACTAGGACAGAGTTAATTTTCCTCACAGTAGCTTGTACAGGGCTGTGGTTTGCATTCATGCTGACAAGTGTGGATAGCACAGGGATGTTTATAGTAGCTGCCACGCTGTCAAGGACTCTTCAGCTTCTCAAACTGTCCTGCACACAAGAAAGTGAGGAGACCAAGAAGCTGGGAGGGGACATGGCCAGGACAGCTGATCCATACTGGGCAGAGGGATATTCCATACCATAAGGCATCATGCTCCATATATAACTGGGAGGTTGGGTGGGTGGTGGGGCAACTTGCTGAGCATCGACTTTGGGTGATGAGAAATTGTGCTGTTCATCACTTGTTTTGTATATTGTGATTATTATTAGTAGTAGTCTACTATTACTTTCCTCTTAGGTCATATTAAACTGTTTTTATGTCAACCCATGAGATTTACATTTTCTTCTTTCTTTTTTTCCCCATTTTTGATTCACTCCTCCATCCCACTGGGAGGAGGAGCGTGAGCTGACACTCTATGATGGGTTTAGCTGCCTGCTGGGTTCAACCATACACATCTACATCAAGGGATGCCTGTGCAAGCCCACACACCTACCCTGCAAGTTTTATCTTCACACACAACACAGTGAAGGAGGCATCACCATCATTCATCTCAACCAAGCTACTAGACACAGCCCTAAATCTGGATCTCATGTGCTCCTTCGCCCCGCAGACAAAGAGCTCCCTGTTGACATTTGTCCTTGGGAGTAGGACCATGATTAGCTGTGGCTTTCAGAGCATGAAGAAGGTGGCCCTGCAGGGCATGTGGAGCTTGAGTGAGAGACAGGCAACGATTTCCATGCCTTTGTCTTACCTGGGCCTGAATGCTGTCTTGCAGGGGAGTCACACGCAGCCTCTTTGCAGCGAAGTCAGTCAGGGTAGGGTCCAGAGAAGAGCTGTACTTGCCTGCTTGGAGTTCATAGTCCTGTCCAGAGCAGAAACAGAAGAATCAGTTGGGATGTCCTGAGCGAGACACTAAGGGAGTGCTACATGGGAAAACCCAGCCATACATTGAGGGTGGACTGCACGTTCCGGGACAGTCTGACCACTGCGTTCTTCTCGGGCTCCTTGCCTTCGATCTCCTCCACCAGCCTCTGCAGGAGAGACACAGGATGTTAAGGACAGCAGAGCCATAGCAGTCCAGTCACACTCTTGCAGGTAAGAGCAGTAGCTTGGCCTTGTACCGAAGGAAATGTGGGAAAGGAGGGGGTTTAGGAAAACCTCCTGGGCTTTAGAGGATCTCAACAGCCCTTTCACTGGCCCAGGACCTGCTTTGCTGATTCAGCGTGAGATAAACACTGCTGGCCTTCACAGACCATCATCTGAGCTTAGCATCTGCTCTGGCTGTGTCCTCTCCATGGAAAGGATATTGACCTAGAGGTTACTAGCACAGATGAGGACACCAGCACTGCAGATGAATGCAGCAGGGCAAGATACATCATCTGTGGGCTGCAACCCATTGTCTCCTTGTTCCAGTTCATTCACTGTGACAGGTGAAGCACAGAACTAGGAGCTCGTTGGTACCATTTTGCATACAAGCAAATTCCCCCACCCCTGTAACTTTACAGGTGATGGTGCTTGCCCCAGCACTCACCTTCTGTGCCTGCAGCTTGTAATTGATCTGGCTTGGCCCATCAGTAGTCTTCACTTGGTGCTTGGGTAGGTTGTTCATCCAGAACATCAGGTTCTCGTTGGAGTTTTGGAACTGCTGGTAGGTGAGGCTGATATTTCGGAGGGTCTTCTCTCTGCATAGCACAAAGGTGAACAGGAACATTAAGGGGAAGGGCAAAGTTCCTAAAAAGACACTATGGTGAAAATGTCACCATAACAAACACCAAGATAACAAAACCAAGAGGGTGACATCTGATCCCAGAGTGGGGAGCACAACAGTGCACACTGGACTTGCTGCTGCAGCACAAGCACAACTTGGGAGGTGAGAGGAGGACAAAGCAGCAACACCAGTGAGAAGTGTTAAGCACCAGGGTGTCTCTGGGTAGGGTCAGGACAGGCAGACAGAAGCAGTCAGCTATTTTAGACTGCCTTCTCACAGCTCTCTGGAAGCTCAAATCCTGTGCTGTGTGTAGGGAGGTGACAACTGCACAGCAGGACCAGCCTGGTCCCCAAAATACAGCAGAGTGGCCAAGATCAGGGTCCTGCAATGAAGAGCATGCACTTGGGACTCTGACTACATTAGCTAAGAGGAGCATTGGGAATGCCACAGCTCCCCACCGTTGATCCAGCTGGTCTGCCACGGCGTGGTAGCGGTCATTGAGCAGCTGCACCTCCCGCTTCTGCCGGGGCAGGTCAGGGCAGTACTCCTGGAAGTTGTTCTGCACAGCACTGCAGCTGTGCTCAGCATCCTTGAGCCCCCGGTTCAGCTTCAGCACACAGTCCTCTTGGGCCACCAAGTCCCGCTTCATCTTCTGCAGGGGAAAAAAAAAAAGACACCTCCAGGTTCACACCAGTCGATGTGCCAACCAGAACCACTCTCCTTAGCACTGGGACCTCGATGATCTCTCAAGGTCCCTTCCAACCCCTACAATTCTGACTAGTCAGGCTCTCCAACATAGGTATGCAACATGGAGGAGATGTAACAGTGGGATTTGTTCAGTAAACAAGGTGGGAAACAAGGTGGATTAGATGGTGTTTGGAGCAGAAGGGGGTTTGGGGGAAGATAAAAAAAATGGGTCACAGAGTTAAGGGTGAGAGCTAACAGTGGAGCTGGGAGAACAGGAGCTGGAAGAACAGGGATGGGTGTGTGGCAGAGCAATGGAGGTTAGATGCCAGAGGTCTGTTGTATATTTTAGGGACCCCAAAGGTAGCCTGGGAGGGACAGAGTGCAAGTCAGCCTGCAACACCAATGTAAAGCCTTCAAGGAACAAGTCCTTAGAAAGGCTTCATCACCAGTGCCTTGGAGCATTCAAATAAGCAAAGTCCAGCTCTCCACCACAGCTAATGGAGCTCAGAGATGTCTCTTCCCTAACAAAGATCCTGATTGTTCTCCTACCTGCAGATCATTGGCCCGATCCTGCAGGGCATTGGGGGATGCAGGAATGATGCTATCCTGAGCCAGCTTGGCCTCAAACGTGCTGACAATCTTGTCTGTGTTCTCAATCTGAGCCTCTAGATTCAGAGCAGCCTTAGCCCTGGAGACAAGGAAAAAAAAACCAAAACCAAACAGGACAAGGTTAGCTACAGAAAACCCTATTTTGCTCCTTTTCTCTGATTCTGTGTGTTTAAGCTTCTTTAACATCAGAGCTCCCAGAGAACAAGCAGTCTGTGCTCACGACCTGGTCAGGCTGCCCAGACATCAGCTGCATTGCTCTTCACTGCACACAGGCAGCTGGGACACATGCCCATTGCGGTGGACTTCCCACCTGAGGGGGAATCTGAGGGGGGATCTGACCACAGATTACATACAGGGACTCTTTCAAAGGTGCCTTTGATGGTGGATGGAAGGTTTCCAACCTGCCCTAGGCTGGAGGAACCTCAGTCAATGCCCACACAGACCACACACATTTTCTCTCATGCTTTTGTGTTGACACCTCTGTTCAAGGACTTCCTCCCCTCATCCCCATCAGGCCACACTCACTTCTCGTTGTACAGGCTGGAGAGCATATTGACATCGTTGTATTTGCTCCTGAGGGCATTCAACGTGACAGGGAGCTGGGAAGCTGAAGTGCTGGTGGGTTTCTTGGAAAGGTAGGTCTCACACTCCTTCTGCAAGGCATCCTTGGTTGCCCCTAGGTTCTCAAGCCTCTTTGTTGTTTCCTGGCAGGCAGATGGGAGCAGAGTCACCCAACACAGTCATAACAGTGCTGTTGTGAAAACGTGTCTCCCTCAGGGGTGAATTTTGCTGTGGGGCTGAGGGTGTGGTGCCCCTCTGGTATTGGCATTGCCCAAGGTGTTGGCCCTTGGGGACAGCCCCATCCCGACTGTGGCTGTCTGGCAATGGCAGGGTGTGGGAAAGGGATCAAAACACACAAAGAGGGAAGAGCCAGAGTCCATCCTTCTGCCAGGGCTGGATAAATACCCACAGACATAGAACACAGGTTTGAGTTGGAAGGGTTAAAGATCATCTAGTTCCAACCCCCAAGATGTAACAAGCTGAACTACTACAGGCTGAGACCTTATCCCAGAGGAGAGGAAGAGGGTCCAAGGCACTGCCTCTTTTTCTCACACCCCCCCCCACCTGACAGTCTGTACTCCTCATAGGTGAGCCAAAGCTGGTCCTCAGATCAATTCCCTCTATTCTGTTATCTTTTATGCAGCAGACTTAGGAGTGAGGGGTGGCAGCATCCCCATAACAAGGCTGAGGGTTCCCCAGGACTGCCACCTGGTCCATAGCTCTAAAAGGGACGAACCACCTTGCTACAGTGCTGAGCCAAGGACAGAGCCTGCATCTCTCTAGGGTTTGGCTTATCAGGTCCCATTTCAGGGGCTCAAGCCAGCCTCAGACCCTTGCAACTGCAGCACATGTTTCTCCTTTGAAGAACCAGCTGTTATCTGCTGTGTAATTCCTCTGTCCTTTGTGTTTTGGGCCAAGGACACAATGCAACTGAATGTGTCCTTCTCCAACCTGCCTGCAGCAGCACCCACCTGCTGGTGTTTGATCCTCCTGGCAAGGTCATCTGTGGGGTCACTGTAGTTGACTGGAGACCTCACTCTGTTCAAGACCTCCTTCTCTACCTGGACCAGGTCCTTGCCAACACGATCCAGGCTACCAAGAAGCTGGTCAGCTTGGGGATCATCCTGGACTACAGGGGTGCTCCTGGACAAAGCTGCAGTGAGACACAGTTTAGGTTAAGCCCCATTTCTCATTTACCACCCCAGTAATGGTGCAGGGCCCTTTCCCTGAGCTCTCCCATACACCAACACTAAAGCTCCCACCCCCTCTCACGACAGTGTTGCTGCAAAGCTCTGCCCTTCATGTTCTGCAGCTCTGGAGCACACAGGCTCCTCCTGAGCACGGGGGTTTGATATGACCATAAACAATCCCATTAACATTTCTAACCTGGTGCCTAGCCATGGCTTAGGAAAATGGTTTTAGCTCTGCCCCAGCCAGTCAGAGCTCAGGTCCAAAGGTGGGACAGAGACAGCCATGTAGACATGTCCCTGCTCAGCTTCACCAGGAGCTTTTTGAACTACAGCTGTGGGGGACACACAGGTAGCTGTGGTTGGGATTTAGCCATGACTGCCTGCTTATTCCACAGCCCCCAGCTGGGGAAAAGACCCATCAGGAACTCTGATCCCAAAGAAGGTTTCATTAAGCCTTCTGCATAGGGTCATTCCCCTGCAACCCTAAATACTCTGCAGCTGTTGATGGAGCTGGAGGTCAGTCTCAGAGGTTTGAGAAGGGTGATGGAGTTTAAGTGAATTGCCTGTGATCACATGGTGAGTCCTAGGCAGCACCAGGACTCAGGTTATCCCATCGGCTGCTCTCTTCCATAGGGATCCTCCTGCCCACCCATAGGTACCTCCTCCTGGGTGGGTGCTCTGCTTCCAGCCAGGGAGGTGCATGGGCTGGCACTGGAGAGGGTTGACCACCCAGCTGACATACCCTGCTGACTGGGCTGAACCTGCTCCTTGTGGCTGTGTCTCAGGGTGCTCTGAACCGCCGCTCGCTTCTGCTTCACCGCGTTCAGTTCCCCTTCCAGCCTGCAAGCAGAGAGGAGCAGCATCACGCAGCAGGACGGGAAACGCTGAGCAAGCCTCAAAGCCTGGCCCAGGAGCAGCTTTGTGCCTCTGCCAGGGAAAGGTGCTCCACAGACAGGCACAACCTGGGAGCCTGCAGCCCACTAACTCAGAGGTGTCCCTTAGGAAAGGGGGTGAGCAGCAAGAGCAGGTGGTTGGCTGGAGCAGCTGATTTCTCCCAATGGAGACAGTGCTTCTCAACTCCCACCAGACATTGTCAAAGCTGGAAATTCGTTTTCCATCACTGCAGCTCTTCATAGGAGGAGAGTACAAGTAGCTGCTTCTGTGGCTGCAGCAACAACCCTCATTTGTAAGAATGGTTCCAGTTCAAATGAAACTGGAGCTGGGATCAACAGGAGCTGGATCCTGTGGGAACCACTCTGGGTGGGAGAAGACTGATGGAATCGGGAGAAGGAGCCTTTGAAGGGCCAGACTAGCTCACATCCCAGCTATGGACTGTTCCAACTCAACATTGTGCTCCAAGAACAGCAAGTCCCAGTTTGCCTGGATGAGTCAAACAAGGGCTGCCCATCTGAGGGCACAGCTCCAGGCAGAGAGACTGAATAGTGGAACAGCCTGGGAACTAAATCAAAGACAAATATTGTGTGTGTAGGGAGGGAAGAGAAAACTGGGAAATGAAACAAGCTGCTGATACAGCCTGAAAAAGAGTTTACTGGGCAACACCTGCAGACCTGTTCTCCAGGAGAACCTTGCCAACTCTCTCTTTTCTTTTTTAAAACACACATGATACCTAAAAATCCAAAGGATTAAATAAACAGGGTGTTTGAAGGTGAGTACACTCTCAGAAAGAGCAACACAATGAAATAATCCCCCCTGCACTACTGGGGCTCCTGTCCCAGACATGCCCCAGTAACTCTGAGTCTGGGCTGTGGGCTTTTCCAGCAGCACTGATTTATCCAAGCACCTGGGGACATGATTACAAGGGTAATGCCAAAGCTCCCATCCTGTGGGAACCACAGAAGCTGACTGAGCAAACAGCACTAGACTGCACCGTGGTTCAAGGAACATTTCTCAGTCTCCAGCTGGGGCTGGTTGAGAGGAGATTCCACAGATAACTCCATCCTGTTTGGCAGGTCCCAAACTCCAGACTGATTCTGCAATGAATTTAGTCAAACCTATGCAAGGTCACGTGCTTGGGTGAAGAAATCAAGCCCGACTGCCAGAAAACTCTTTGACAGCAAGGTCTGTGCAGAGCTGTCAAGGAAGAGCAGGAACCTGGGTGAGATACTTGGGAGCAGGGAACAATCCCTCTCCAGGAGGGATTTTGCACTGGACAGTCAAGAGGTCTGTTTCTAGCAGCTGTTTCTCTGCAGCTGAGGTGGTCATGCTGGGTATGACCCAAGAGCAACTCTGAACATCTCTCAGGTCAAGTTCTCCATTGCAGACTCACCTATTGACCTTCTCTATGGCCTCGGGGTCTGGTGGAGGGATGGAGAAACAAGCAGAAGGTGCCTCCTGGACCACACCAGTGCTGCTCTGCACCACCCACATCTCTGGGTTGCTGTTGTCCTTCAGAGTGTACTTGTCACCTCTTATCAGCTGCACCTAGGACAAAGACACAAAATCCAGTGAAGGGCTTGGCACCAGGCCAGTTCCTCCCATGGTGGAGAGAAGATCTGGAGCAGCCAAAAAAGAACCCAGTTGCCTGCCTCTTCTGAGGCTACTGCTAGGCAAGCCCTCACCTCCCCAGCCTCCCAGTCACAGAGGGTGTCCAAGGTGAGGGGCTGAGAGGGATGTGTCCTGCGCAACTTCAACGGGCTGATCTCTTTACTCCTCTTCCTCAGGTCAGCGATGCTCTTCTCTGCCTGCTTCACCGCCTTCTCCTCGTTCTAGACAAAACAGGGAAGACAGTGGTTTGGATCAGGTTTGGATGAGAAGGAAAGGGGGGGCTGTCACACTACAGTGGGTACACTAGGGCCAGTTGTCCATCCTTGTGTGGTCACTGCTGGTCACTCTTGACCCCTCTGTGTCCCTTCTTCTCCTTTTCGATGCTCCCCTTGGTTTGCTTTGCTCACAGCAGATCTGCCCTTGAAGGCACAGACTGAGTTAACCTTAGGGGATCCCACACATTAAATCTCCTGGGGAAGCTTGTCTACTCAGAAATGGAACAGAGACCTGCCAAGAGGTGGCTGCATTCCAGTGGCAGAAGGTACCAAGATCCCAGCACCCAGGGAGCGAGATGTGTTGCATGTATGAGAAGATAAAGTGGGAACGTGCCCCCTCCCTCTCTCCCAGGCAAATGTTCCTTTCCTAACTGCATCTCTCCCCTGAGGTCGGATTTCTTCATTCCCTCCCTTGCCTGTGGCTCATGGGAGTGCTGAAGAGATGGAAGGACCTTTTCCTGCTGCTTGGGTGCCAGCAGCTCACGCTCTCCGGGGGACCTCTGATCCCAGTGTCTCCTTCCTGTGCTTCTCCTTTACTCTGATGGTGATCTGGGGCCTGCTGGTGGTCACTGCTGGGGATCAGTGCCTTCCCAGAGGTCACTGCCTCACAGCATGGACCTCCAGGGGCCACAGAGACTCAGTATCCAGACGACAGTACTACCATGGGCACAGAGCTGGGATGAGCTGAGGGTTATTTATCTGCCTCTTCTCCTTCCCCACTCTTATTTATTGAAGGTCTGGCTAATGCTACCAGTCCTGAAGACCTCACCTCCAGCTGAAGCAGCAGATCTGACATCACCCCAGGGCTGTCTTTGCTGAACTTGCTGTATTTGGTGTCCAGGTCAGAATTCATCTTCTTCAGGGAGTGGCTCACAGCCTCAGCATCATCCTGGAACTGGAAGTGTGGGTAAGAAAACAGGGATGGGGAACATTACCATCTCCAAGCCCAACAGAGTCCCTCACTTCCCAGCATCTCTCCCACAGCCTGCCTGGGGTTCACAAGACCCCACAGTGGTCGGACAAGGACTCTCCATGACTCTCCTGAGCCACAGGCAAATAATCCCAACCAACAGACGAGTCCCAGGTAATGAGAGTGACCAAACCCAGGGGAGGGTTCTTCCCTTCTCCAAGCCAGCACATTAAGGCAACAGGGCTGAGGAGATGGAGCCAATCCTTCCCTGCAGCACTAAGGGACAGTTTTGAGAGGAATTTCCCCAAAATACCTGGACTGGGTGCAAGCAAAGGGTGTCCCACCCTCACCCCTTTGCTGTCTCTATTCCCAGCCTGCCTCTGGCCTGACCTTCAGCCCCACAGCCCATGCCCTGTTTTACCTTCTTATAGCTCTCCACGCTTTTCAGTTGACTCTCTTGGCAAATGCAGAGATTCAGGAAATTCTGCCACTCATTCTTCAAGGCTTCCTGGTGAGCCTGTGGTGGGACAGAACACGACTCAGTGGGCTCCAGCTTGTCCTACCTTCCCCAGCAGCAGTCTCTTTTTTCCACCCCAGAAGTCCCAGAGATCAGAGGAAGGGTAAAGACTTCAGTTAGAGACAAAACTGCGCCCAGGCACACTGCTCCATGAGGACCTGGCTCATACAGGGCAGCCACCAGCTTCTCCAATGGTCTCAGCTCAAGGTGTGTGGGTGGCTGTGAGCCCACCTCAGCTTGCAATGGCATCTGCAGGCTTGGAAATACAACTGTGGAGGTTGGGAGCTGGTTTCGCCTGGGGGAGGTCATCCTGTGGCACAGCTGGGGTTGCACAGCTGCACTCACCACATGTCTGAGCACCAGACCAGCAGCTGGTCCCAACACACAGATGTTGGCCACTGTCTCCTGGAGATTTCTGAAGGGGTGAAGACCCTGCAATGCCATATATCCCCCCACATCCCCCCCATCAGGCTGGAGCCAGCAGAAGGATGCTGGGGAACAGTCGGTGCAGCGAGAGAGGAAGGAGTCACGTAGCAGCTCTGCAGAAGAGGTCACTTCTAACCTGTCTCCTGGCTTCTGATCCACAAATTACAGAAGGTGTTCTCATTCCATTAAAGGGTTTGGGAGGAGACTCCCTTCCATACCTGGATAGGCTTGACAGCTGGGTGCTTCAGCTCAATCATCCTATCCCCATCATCCTGAAGGTGGTTCACAAACTCCTCCTGGCTGAGCAGCTCATTGGACTTGAATTCCTGAAGGAGAAGAGAAACTTCATGACAGTGGGAGTGCACAGGGAGCACAGAGGGATCTCTGGGGCACCAAACCCCAAGTAGCAGAGAAAAGTCTCCCAAAACACAGACATCTGACTTTGGTTTTAAGAAACAAGGGGCCAGGTGAAGCTAAACCAAAGCAGACACGCTCAGGCCCTGGAAAGCACCAGGGCTTTTGTTCAAAGAGCATTTTCCTAAGCAATTACCCCTCTCTTCTTCCTGGTCCCAGCACAGAGCATTCACTGGGTGCTGTACTTTGGACACTGAGGCCAACAACAACGCTGAGCCCTTCCCTCCCCTCTGACCACTGAGCCTCTGTGACAGCTCTGTATTGTTTGATCCCACACGCCAGCTCAGGGGACAGGAGAGGACACAAAGAGTGGCTCATCCTTAACTCCAGAGTGGACTCTCAGCATCTTTTCCACCCCTGGTTCTGTGCCTGGCACTATCTGGGTCAGGGCTGGTGGTGGATGTGTAGGAGGCTGGGATCCACCCTGCAAACCCCCAACACCAGTGACCAGGTACCCTCCCCCAAGAGCTCACCTCATACTCCCGACGCACACTTTGGATGTCCATCATCTGGTCACTCCAGTCCTGCTTCAGGATCTTGGTCTGCTGGTCTGTCAGGTAGCCCAGCTCCTTGGTGCAGCCCTGGAGGTGGTGGTACAGGCTGCCCAGGCTCTGTCCTCGCCAGATAGACGCTTTCTGCCCATGCACACAGGAGAGACACAGCATTGGTGCTCAGGCTGAGGAACCCCACTCCCCTCCTCCTCCTCCTCAGGACCCTGCTTGTGTTGCACATCCATGAGGAGATTCCCAGAGACCTCAGACACTTGCTCTTATCTGATGGGGCTGGGATCCCTTTCCCACCTTCACAGGCAGGATGTGGTTGTCTAACCAGACTCACGGGTGTGGGCTGATGCCTCGGGCAGACCCAGCGCTGGCCCAGCTCCACTCTGTTTCTCACAAATACCTGTTCTTCAGCATTAACCTTTATGGGCCCAGCTGCTAAACCCAGGACCTTCTTCCTGACCAAACCCAGGACCTTCTTCCTGGCCACCTCCTTTGCTCCAGCTGCTCATTTCCTCTCTGGATCAGTGTAAACCTGGACATTTGCAGTCCTGATTTGGGAGAACCCATGGGCTGGGACAGCGTGACCCACTGCCACATCTGTAACCCTGGACACAAGGACACATTGGCCAACTCCAGATCAGTGATCCACAAAGGGGAGAGACACAGATCTCACCCACAGCATTCCCCTGAGGGCACCAAGCATGCTCGTAATTTACACCCATTCCAAGGTGGGGAGAAATGGGAAAAGGAAATGTTGTGAAGGGACACAACTTCACTGCCAGACCAGAAGTAGCTCCTGCCCCACACTGGGCTTTGCCAGTCCATCAGGGAAGGTGTAACTCTGCTGTATGACCTCATCTGTCCAGAAAACCATTGAGGAGCTTACCAGCAAGTCCTTGTACTGGCTCTTTAGATCTGCCACATCCTGCGTTACAACACGGCCGAGATCAAGGAGGGGAGGGAAAAAAAAAGAAGCTGTTACCAAAACAGTGGTGGATGCTGATGAGCTGAGTTAAGGAAGATGCTTTAGAAACCATTCAGACACCACCTCCCTGGTCCCTGTATGCCCTGATCTGCCTCAGGTCTCCCCTGAGCAGGACAAGGGGTGAGGAGCAGCAGATGGGACACGCTGCCATACAGCAAGCAGAGCCCACAGGGTCCCCACGAAAGCCAGGAGTAAGGAGGGGACGGAGGGTGCCTTACCCCAGAGCGGAGGTTCTTGATCTGGAGGCCATAGGCCTCAATCTCCTTCTGGAGGATGTTGTGCTCTGCTATTTGCTTTTCCAGATCTGACATGCCGGGGCCATACTGTCCCGCATTGACTTGTTTCTGTGCAGAAGAAGGAAGATATAGATTGAGGGAGAAGTTTTGATTTCAAGGAGAACCCCCAGTGAGTGGTGGCATGGCATGAAAAGATCTGGAATCTGATATTTGCTGTTTACTGGGATTGCTGCTGGAGTGACAGGTGAGGGTGACAGAGCCCTGGGCCAGGCTGCCCAGAGAGGTTGTGGAGTCTGCTTCTCTGGAGACATTCCAGACCAATCTGGACACGTTCCTGTGTGGTTTAATCCAGGTGATCCTGCTCAGGCAGGGGGGTGGACTGGATGATCTTTCGAGGTCCCTTCCAAGTACTAACTGTGTGATTCTAGGATTCCCCAGTCACACACAGGGGTGAAGATAAGCAGGTCATCTGACCCTGAGCTGAACCAGCCACTCTTCCCATGGTCACATGCATTGGGTGTTACCATCCACCTTTCAAGAGAATCCCAAGTTGGCTCCAAACCAGGCACTCCAGACCTTGCAGCATGAAACCCTAGGATGTAGGGCTACAAACCCCTTGAAGACATCACTTTCTCCATCCTTTCATTTCACATCAGGGCATTTCTACCTGTTCCCTCTCTCCAGTAGCTTTTAATCTGAAGGGGTCAACCAAGAGGGTCCTCCAGAATATTTTAAGAGGTGAGAAGTAATTTTCTACCCAAAATTACTTCCAAATCCCTGCATGATGCTGAGCACAATGGCTGGCAGAGCCCTACAGGCAGTAACAGCCAATATCTGGCTTTGTAGCAGTTTGGAGATTATGCAAAACAAGCTGTTGTTACCATCTTTTGGTCCAGGATCCCGGCCCAATCCACCCTTGGCCCCACATCAGGGATGTTCAGTTGTTCGTAGAGGGCCCGGTACTCTGCACAGAGATGTGTCACACGGTCATGGAGCTGCTGGATGCTGCCAAGGAGAAAAGGCACATGTCTGTGTCAGTTTACAAGGGGGAGAACCAAGGTGAGGTTTGTAGAGGCCAGATTTCACTCCTAAGACCCAAGCTACTTCGTTGTCACTTTGTGACGCTGGCCACCTCCAGCCACAGAGGTACCTGCCTTGGTGCTCTCCATCTCCAGGGATGTCTCAGAAATTACAAGCCAAGAGGAAGCTGCAGGGAGATCATGGCTGTCCCTTCCCAGTCAGGAAACAACACCCCCCCCCAATTTCCACCTCAAAGGGCTGGAGAGTGAAGGGGGACAAAGGCCCAGAGGCCAACAGAAGCTCTTCCCCCATTCACATACCAACCTCTGACTCTGTTCTCACCCAAACAAAAGACATTTAAGACAGAGGAACAGTAGATTTCCCCTGGAAACAGAACTACCTTCCAGGTCCCCCTTTTTCTGGTAACCTTTTACAAGAGCTCCCAGATGAGGGACTCCTGGGTGATCACTCTGCAGCCACCCTGCACACCACTTTCTTGACAATATATTGGCAGAAGCCCCAGTTTTAAGGCTAAAGCGAACAGGAAAAAGGGTGAAACTAAATCTCGTGGCAATGACTGGAGCTCAGCTTAGATTCTATGAGGGTTCCCAACTCCTCAGTGCCTCCATCACATCAGCTACCCCACTGTACTCACTCTTTCTCTATCTCAGCAGCCTGAGGGTGTTTCAGTCGCTTGGCACGGTCCACGTCCAGAAAAAGGTCCTTCAGCAGAGTCTCGGCTTCCTTCAGGTTCCTGGCATTATCCATCTGGAACTCAAAGGTCTTGTTCTTCTGGCGATTGCTGGCATCCTGGAGACCAGGGAAGACAGAGGAAAAAAGCCTGGTTGGACCATAAAGACCACACAAACCTCACAACCTTGGCCAACAGACATAGCCTGGATGCTCAGCACACCAGCCACAGAGGAACCCAAACGCTTGGGACCATGTGCCCAGCCACCTGCTTCAGCATCTCTCCCACCCAAGGGGACCAGTGTGGCTCCACCTGGCTGCCTGTGTCTGAGGTTGCTGGGACTGTACTGCTGGAGGTGAGACAGCCTTGGCTGTGGGAATCATGAGGCTGTGAGGAGAGAGCACAGAGGGTAGAATTTGGGAAGCCCTGGTATGCAGCCCCAGGGGCTGGGAGGCTCTGTGGGGTGCTCTGTTCCTCCCCAGCCTCGAGTCAGCCCCCAAACCTGCACCAGCAAGCTGATGCACAGAGTAGACACCTGACCTGCTATCCTGCAAGGCAAAGCCTTTCACTTTCCCACCACCCTCTGCCACAACTCACCTGCTTCAGTCTGGACTGTGTCTCCAGGATGTCCTTCTCCACCTGGTCGGCATTTGTCTGCATGCGGGAGATGAGTACGGCCAGCTCATTTGTTGAAGACCTGAGGGGGTAGAAAAGCAGATGGGTGGGTGAAGGCAATTCTCACCTTCATCACTGCCCATGACCTCACACAGGCATGGATCTTCAGGACTTTCCCCATGTCCTCCTGGTTTCCAGAGTCTAAGTTGTGTCCAAGGGCAAGGAGGTATACAAGTGGTTGATGCCTGGCTGTTGCCTTCAGCCAAGTGAAGGTAAGAGGTGGTGTTCAGAGCAGCTTTTTGCATGGTGGTGCATCTCATCTGCACAACTCCTTGCCACAGGATGCTGCAGATGCTCAAAAGTTTGTGTGAGTTCAAAAGGCAGTGGAGAAAAACCAAAGCAAACCCACACTGTAGGGCTCCCAAATGCACCAACACCACATCTGGGTTGGGAAGACCTGAAGCCACAGACAGCTGGAGGCCAAGAGAGCAGCCTGCAGAGGCAGCACAACATGCTTGCCCTGTTTGGAGACATTTCCCTGGGTGTCTGCCCTTGGCTGCTGGTAGAGGTGGGCAAGGTGTCCCTTCTGCCTGACCCAGAACCACCATGCCATGCTCTTGTTTCAACCGAAGTGCTCTGCCCTTCATCCTGCAGAGATGCTGGAGAGCCCAGTACCACCCCGGGGCTGGGCTGCAGTGGACAAGGACTATGCAGACACAAGCCCCTCTGGGTGCTTTGCAGGCTGTTGCAGTCACGCTGCTTTCAAGGCTTGGGGACAAATTTCCCAAGGACATAGCACAACTACCAGCCCTCCTCGCCCCAGTGAAGGTTCACCAGAGGTCCCCATCAGACCCTATCACCTCTCCTCCTCTTCCTGCTATTGTGAAGGAGCACTGAGAGTCCAGCTCCAAAAGACGGCTCCTGAGCCCGCAGTGAGGCACGGGATGATTCCCAAAGCTCCCTTGGTGCCACCTTTGTCCTCATCCCATTGTTTCTAATAGCATCTGCCCCTGAGGCCAGTGCCTGCCCTACCCTCCAGGCAGGGAGAGCACTGCCAGGATGTGGGCAAGCAGAGGCGGGTGGGTGTGGATCAATAGCATCATCCAGGGACACAAGTGAGCCCTGGGATGGCTGTTGGTGGGACAGAGTTCAGCAGAAGCTCAGCTGGGTCATGTGCTGACTCTGGGGTCTGAGACCAGGAGGAGGGAGTTTGAGTAGCAACAAGGGGACAAGGCACATGAGCCAGATGGTGCTGGGGGGGGTGGGCACTTTGTCAGAGCTGGCCCATGCCTCTTTGGTGGATGAAGAAGGTAGAAGAAAGATGATGTCCTGCAGCAGAACTGTCCACATCTGCCCCCAGCCATGTGGTTTCCTTCCTTGCCCCTGAAGCTAGCAGAGGACTGGGGGGAGCAGTCCCCTCAGCGGCTCTGCCATTGCTCCAGCTCCTGATCACGCTCCAGCCATTCCACACCTCACACCAGAGGCTGGAGAGGTGCTGGGATGTTCATTCATTACAGCCCTGAGGGACTGCAAAGTGCCAGCCAGGGTTTCGGTCACCCCAAGCAAAGTACGTGGATGCCACAGACAGTTTTTGTGTTTCAGGTCAGCTCAGCCCATGCTGACCATGGCCAAGCCCACGCCACTCTGGAGGAGACACAGCCTCAGCTCCTGTGCACAGCATCCTCCCATCCCCTTTCCTCAACTCCTCCCTTGGGTTTAGTTTCCCAAGAGGCCGCGTGGGCCTGTGACGCAGCAGCTCCCTCAGGGGCTTTGGGTTGGCAGCGTCTCCTGGCCAAGCCCACCTGCAAAACGAATGTCAGCAAAGGAAACAGGAGACCACAGGGCTCCAGCTCCCTCTTCCACAGGGTCTAACTCCAGAGATCACAGGCCCAGAGCATCCAAGCAGGACAGTCATCATCAAAGCATCATGGTCTGCTCCAGCCTGTATTTTACATCCCGTTAACCAGCCCTCCCACCCCATCTGTGTCCCACAAACGTGTTTCCTGGGCTAAACTGCAGAGCTCAAGGAGACAGAGGGTGACCCCGAGGCCCAGCACAGCAGGGTGGATGGGAGCAGCACAGCTCCAGGACCCCCATGAGCCTGAGCATGCAGCAGCATGGAACCCCCCGTAGGTCCCACCTCCCCAAGAAGTTACACAATGTCCCGCTCATCCCCGACACACCTGGAATGAGGTGGTGTCCCATGAACAAATACTTGAGCACCACCCAAATTTCCTGCCCAAGCTCACTACGCAGGGAGGAGAGAGTGAGTCATGGGCTGGCCGCCATCCCAGGGCATGGACGCCTTTCCCCAAGCGCCGGGGGAGAGCACCATCCACCCAAGAGGTCTGGCTGGATTTGTCTCCCAGCTGGGTAGGTCATGAACTGTCCACTTCTGAGCTCCTTCGTGATGTGGCCACAGATAGCTCTCTGCAGCTTCACGAGAGGAGAAGCAAGGGTAGATCCCCAATAAAGTTATGGTGGCATCCCCCTTCCTGGCTGAAGGAAATGCTGGGACACCCCATCTCTTGGTTCACAAGGCTGGACACATGAATCAGGTTTGTTTAGGCCAAGTCACCACAAAACTATGTACTGAAGAGACCTCAACCACCTCCCGGGGCTCAGTCTTGCCCATCACCAGCCCACGCTGCCTCCACGCCAGCCTGGCAAACGAGGAGGCTGAGACCCTGTAGCCAGGCTGGAAGTGTCCCTCCACTGCTGCTGAACCACTTCTGAGTCTGATAAAGTGTGGTCTGGGTGTTGGAGAAGTGCTGAAGCCAGGCAGGAGATGTCCTGGGAGCAGAGGGGTGTCCATACGCTGTCCTGGGGGCCAGAGTAAGCCCTGATGCACGAGTGGAGTTGCTGTCTGTCCTCAGCTGAACCTCCCACCCTCACTGTGCTCCTCAGTCAAGGTGAAAGCAACGCTGAGGAACCCACCTGGTCCGTGCACGCTTAGAGAAGTGCCCAGACCACCACAGACCATGCTGAGAGGAATGCAAGCTTCTCTTCTCCATGCCAACACCCTTCCACACAGCCTGCAGTGACACAGATACATCACTGTCCCTCCTGCCCCATCCCTGCTGTCCCTGGGCAGAACCCCTGGCACAAGAAGACCTGAGAACAGTTGGGTCTCCTGTTTCAGCATGAAGATGGTGACAGTTGGGCTGCAGAGTGGCAGCCTGGCATCTAGGGGGATACGAGGACCCATGAGATTGTCTGTGCTCATGTTGGGCATCCCTCAGCCTCCAGGGGCTCAGGTCCAACTGTGCCCACATGATACATAAGTACAGCCACATCTCCCAGCTGGCCAAGGTGGCTGAGGGTAAGGTTTGGCACAACTCCTCCTGCTCCTCCTCAAGAGCCAGGACAGGCCTTCTCCCTAGGGCTATCTCATGCCTAGAAGAGGCAGAGCACTATCATTATCATTATTAATTGGTTCATTTCTCATACCACTTTCCACCCTCTAGACAGGCCAACTGCACCCAAGGGATGGTGTCTCCTCGCAGGAGCAGGACTGTCCCTTGCTCCTGGTCACTCCTGTCAGAGCACTTTTGGGCAGGACAACAGCACCTACCCCTTCAGTCCTTGACACCACACACCTCCTCTCCCTTTCCAGGGGACTTTGCTTTATGGTCCCAGATCACACCCCAAAGCTGGGTCCGTTCTCCCTGACACACAGAAGTCCTTACACCCTCTGATCTGCTCCCAGCAAACCACCAAGAACCCCCACCTGGGGTTAGTCCCCTGAGCCCGTGCCTGTCCCCTTGGGAACCTCGCTCCTCCAGATGGATCAAGGAGAAGCAGAGGGAGGCGGTGGTAGAAGCAGCAATCCCAGGAGACAATTAAACCAGGAGATGACTTGCCCTCCACCTCCAAAACCACCCACGGCCTTCGTCAGGATCGAGCCTGAGCAGCCAGTCCAGCCAGATCCGATTCAATTCCGCCTTCTCATGAGTTTTCCCTTTCAGCCCTGCAGTGTGTCTCCTCCCAGAGCAGGGCACAGCGTGCCCTGCTCTGGGAGGAGACACACTGCAGGGACAAACCCAGGCTTGCTACTGCCTCCCTGGGAGGAATCCACCAAGTGGAGACAGCAAAGGGTCCCATGATCTGGGATGCTCAACACCACGGTCCCAAGGACCACGACAAGGTGCCTCTTGAGGGGTGCACGCCGCCAGCGGCGCCCGCTAATCATGAACCCTCAGAGGCACTCAACTGCTGCTGAGGTTCTGGCCTTAGGGCTACCAAGAGCAGCCATGGGCCACCAGTGTTTTCTTGAGGCCATCTGCAGGGTGTGTGCTGGTGGCTGCTCCTGACACAGCTCATTCACCATCATTTTCTCAGCTAATACGGGCGCTGACCAAGCCGCGGGCCACGGCTAAATGGATTAACCTTTGTCTGGTGGTTGCTGCCTCCTCGAACAAGCACAACTAGCTTGGTAATTGCCACGTTTTGGGATCCAGGCTCTGTCCTGCACAGGGAAGAGGTGTGAAGTCTCACCAGGATGTGACTCCAGTTATCCTGAGAGGCTCATGCCAGGGGCCAACCCAGCCCAAACCCCCCTGTGGTGCTGTGGGGCTGCAGCGAGCTGTCCCAGCAAACCTCGTGAGAAAGGCCCATCCCAGGTTTGGAAGCTGGCTGGGGAGGAGGACAGGTTGGATAAGCAAGACTAAAACCAGAGGCTGACACCACTTCAGAGCTCCTGGGGAAGTGTCTCCCTGCAGTCAGGTCCCAACAAACACTTGGTGTTCAGAGAACCCACAAATGTGTCTTTGAGATGAGTTTGTGAGTGACCAGGGAAGCATTCTGGTCCCATCACACATCTTGCTTCCCAGACCTCAGAAACCTCCTCAGAGGAGGATGTGTCTGCCAGAGCCCTTTGGTGCTGCCTCAGACAAGCCTCAACCTCATCTGTTTTACCTGCAGAGACCCAGCATGTCACCAGGGTGGGTTAGAGCAGCTCCCAGCAAACCCTCTCCTCACCCATCCTCACCACCTTGAGCAGCACCAAACTGATCATCCCTCTCCAGGATCCCAGGGCAGCACCACACCAACCTCACACAAGCAGGATCTCAAATCCAGGCTGGTATCTGCTTCAGCATTGAGCAGACCTTGCTCCACCCAGGCAAAAGACACTGTTTCTTCTCAGAGAAGATTCCCCCTACTCCTGCCTGCCCAGAAGGGACTGTGCACCTCGCTGCTCAACCAAGACAGCTCTGAGCACGCCTGTGGGCCCTGCACATCCCAGGGGCTGCATAGCTACTTCTGGGGGCAGGGATCACAAAGCCCACCCAAGACAAGGGCAGCAGCTTGAGCAGCACATTTTGGCACCAGATCCCAGCAAGCCCAAACTTGATCTGCAAAGTTGGGGATGGTTCTTAAGGTGGTGTCATGGAACAGTCTTCCTCATCTTCCCCCAGGGTCCATAGGACAGCTTAGAGAGAAGAGCTGCACTTACTTGCTAGGCTTGACCGGAGAACCTCTGTTGGGGGAATTTCTGCTCGGGGAGCCTTTGCCCACCCCCTTGAACATGTTGGTGAGATCCCAGATGTTCCCCTGGAGCCTGTGAAGTCGTCCTTGGTGGGTGCTGGCTGTCCTCCGTGGTCTGCCGGGATGGAATGACAAGACTCAGCGAGGAAAGGCCGGCGGTGCGCTAAAGAGCAGTTTCTGGGAGGCTCCTCCCCAAACGCAGGTGAGCAGCAGCAGAGATGGAGGCACATATGAAAAAATGACTCGAAAAACCAGTTTGAGGTGGAAAGAGCAGAGCCCCAGAGGGAGAACGGGAGACCTCGCCCTGGCTCGAGAATGTTTTGGCACACAGGGCCACAGCCGCGCAGCAGCTTCCCAGCGGAGGGGCAGAGAGCCGGCGCGGGGAGGAAGAGTCTGAAAACGTGACTTGGAGGAGAGCACTGACTGCCAAAGCACATTCCAGAGCACCTTCCTGCGTGGGCTGTGTGCAGAGCTAGAGGGGTAGTAGAAGACTTAGGGAGGAAGCCAACCAAGAGTTTTCCAAGGCAGAAGCGGTTTGGGAACCACCAATTAGCAGAACATGATGGTAGTTTGTATGGTCAGTAAAATTTTGGCCCAGGCTCAGGACAAGGTGGCTCTGGCTACGAGCAAAACACCGAGGGCTCATGGTGGGAGGAAGGTCAGCATCTCCTGCACAGCATTGCAGGAACCTCAGCCAGCAGGATTCAGGCTCTGGAGCAAACTGGGGTACCAGAGCCCTAAGTCTGAGGCTCTGCCTAGACACTGTCTACACCAGACCTTAGAGCAGGCGTTGCCTCTGGGTAGCTCTTTCTCCTGTGGAGCCAAGTCTCAGATGGTTTCCAGTATGGCCCAACACCATCCTGGCATCTCTGCAGGTGCCTGTCCAGGCTGAGCTGCACAGTGGGGCTGCCCAGCCCCACAGCTCTCCTAAACCACAGCAAGGGCAGGCTGCTGCCTACATCCTCGTTTCAGATAAAGCAAAGTTCAAAGTTTCCCACAAACCAGGAAGTCTGTGTTTCAGGCTGATCCACCACAGATCCCACAGTGACGTGGGATCCTCATCCAGTGCAGGACTGGGGAGGGAGAGCAGAGGATGGAGGCGGAAGAGGACAGCGGATGGGGACCACATCCCCCCTGTAAGCACCAGCCACCCATCATACTGACACAGGTTTGTGACTGTTCTTCCTCAAGGACAACCCAGGGCCAGAGACAAAGGCCTGGGGCCCATCATCACCTCCTGGGTGACCCCTTGGTCCTCTAGGCTGGCACTAAACAAATCATGCTGAACTCAGGAGAGAAAGACACACACAGGAACGTGGCTCCTTTGCAAGGGGCTTGCTTTCTGCTATGGCTTTGCTCTTCATCAAACTGCAAAGTTCTATCTTTGCATAGTGCCATCATAGTTTGGGTCCTGCCTCTCACAACAGGATCACAGAAGCATGACGACAGGAGGTGTCCCCAGATATGAGCACTGAGAGGTAGCTGGTGTGGACCTCAGGAGGATGGGTGGCCTCTCCTCCAAGGACTCTGGAGTCAACAGAGACCTGCTTGAGGGCCTGTCCTTGCTGTGTGAAGGTCTACAGACAGGATGGGGAGCAGTTGCTGGGATATCACCCCTTCCCCATTAACATCCAGTTGGCCAACAACAGCCACGATGCTCTCCAACCAGAGCTGCTGGAGGGCCCAGGGAGGAGGAGCAAGGACAGCACATCCCTGTAGCCCACAGGGCCAGACCCTGCTGCAGTAGCACTCAAAGCAAGCTGAAGCCTTGCCAGGGACAGGTGTTGAGGGCATTTAGGGCCATGCAGACCTGTTTGTGCCCAAGCAACACAGCACCATGTGGGAGCTGATGGCCCTTCTCTGCAGGGCTCTTTGCTCAAGGCAGGAGGGGACCAGCCCCCTCTGGATTCCGAGGGGACAAACAGGACTGGCTGCCTGTGATCCCCCAGAAGACAGCATGTTCCCACGTGGAGGAAGTTCTAAGAATTAACACAAAAAGCAAACCAGGCACATACCAACACCCACACCCCTGGACAACCTGCTCCCCGAGCCATCCATCACCGGAGCCTGGAGCCGAGGGCTGGAGCTCCTTCGCCTGTGAAGCAACAAACTGCACCTTCCTCTGCTCTGTTTAACGAGACAGAGGTGTGATCCTCCCCCCAGCCAAGTCCCCACCTGGCAGGGATCCCTCGGAAAGACAAAGCATTTTAAAAGCCAATACCTTTGATCTCACCCCTGTGCACACACGGCCACACGCTCCGGCAGGCGGCAGCGATCTCCGCGCAGACGGGACGGACGAACGCGGCTCTAACCTCGGGGCTGCCGTGAGAAGAGGCAGCGTGCTTGGCACGGGAACACCTGTCACTCAGACACTGGCTGGAAAGCTGGGCCAGATCCAGCCTGGGATTGAGCCCTGGCTCAGGAGTGATGCTGAGCATCCAGCCTGACTCACCGCGGCGAAGAGACCTGACTCTTCCTCGCTCAGCCAGACGCTGTGTGGGGAAAGGCAGAGCCAGACGCTCACCCCGCACAGAGCCCGTGTGAGGGGGAAGCTCTGCTGCCTGACAGAGGAGTGGGGCTGGTCCAGCCCTCAGCAACACCCCAAAGGGTCTGTCACCATCACAGTCACAGGAAACCACAGTCGTGGAGCCAAAGACACCTCTCAGGTGCAGGTCTTGCCAGCCCAGCGCCTCTGCCACCACATCCTGCCCCAAACAAGTTCCTGCTGCAGCCTTGGGGGGGAGGGGATGCTCTGCCAGCCCAGCCTCCCCCACGCTGCAATCACCACCATACTAGTGTGGGCAAAGGGGATCACTGCAAGATCCTCCAGCCCAGGTCCCTTCCAGGTCCTCAGGGGGTTTTGTCTGAACCAGCCCCAGCCATGCTAGAGCAGAGCATGATGGTTAACTCAAGCCCTGCAAGAAGCAACAGGCAATGAGACCAGTTCAACCAGTTTTCCACCACAGCTGTGCCTGGCACTTGGACCAAACACCCGGGCAGGACTGTCCCACAACGTGCTCCTTTGCAGCTGGAAGCCCGAGCACAGGGCTCCAGGAAGCTCTTCCAAGGCTTCCATCACCAAGGGCTTCCCACTGCGGCCACAGCTGGCAGAGCGGCCTTGCCCAGGTGAGGTCATCCATGGGGAGGACATGTCAGGGAGGGGGGGCTGCCTTCTTTTCATCCCAGGGGACCAACCTTGAAATGCTGCTGTTGGTCTCCAGGCCAAGCCAGTCCAGGAGGATGTTGCAACTTGCCCAGGCGGGTCCCCAGCCAGGCTCCAGCACCCTTTGAGGGCATCTCATGGGGTAGAGACCCGGCTGCTCTGGCAGGGCTCCAGCCACCACAGGACATGGAACGTGAAGTCACATTGTAATTGTTTTATTCTCCAGAACAGGACCTGGGGATCATCCCAGTAGCCTAAAGCTGTGCCATGGTGCAGATACCTGGTTTTATAGAGCTGTCAGATCACCAGATACTTCTCACTGCTCAAACAGGTGAGTAGGTCACCTGCAGGGACAGGTAGCAGGTACAGCTGCGAGAGGACCTTCGGGAGCAGGTAGCATTTCAGGGAAGGAAGAATCGGGAGCAATCCTGCACTAATCTTCCATAAGAAGTTGGCAGAGGGGGGATTTAGAGGATGATGGGCCTTTGTTTTTAGGCAGCCCTCGTTTTTACAGAGGAGACAACAGCGTAACATAACCTGTAAATGATTTACTGTTACCTGCCAAGACTGTTTGTCCTCCTGGATGGCAACTTCCTTCCCTCCTCTGTGCCTCTTCTCTCACCTCCTGATCACCCTCTCCTCTCCAGTGAGTTTTCTTCCCACTTCACTCCCACTTTGGACTTCTTCATTCTTGAAACCATCCAGCAACATGCTGAAATCAAAGCAACAAGCAGAGCCCTTATGCTGCACAACCCTCCCACGTCACATCCCCAAGAGCTGCTGCTGGCCCGATGCCGCAGGGAAAACACCATGTTAGGAGCTCAATGACCTGTGGAAGTGGTCAGTGCCTCCAGAGGAGCAATGGAAGGGCCTTTACAACAAACTGAGTAAGTGGGAGAAGAACCAGAACCATAATTGAGCACAGATGCAGGAGGGTGGTTGGGGCCAAGGAAACTGCTGCCCTGGTGGGAAAATGGGACTTCAATTTCCTGAAGTCTAAATGAGTCAATCCTCACACCTTGCATTGATTTATTGTTACCAACTGATGAGGGGAGCTGCAAAGGCCCCTGCACCTCTCCTTGCAGATCTGATTAAGACCCATTAAAAAGTTTCCTGGGTCAGGGCTGGGCTCAGCACCCCTCCCCAGTCAGCAGAGCTAAGCAGGCTTTGGCTGCAGACCCGGCTCAGCACCGAGGGACCCTTCCCCAGCAGAGCAGAGGAGGCCGAATCCAGCACAGCTCCCCAACACAATGGGGAAGTCCCAGTCCCTCTCCACAGAGGACATTTTGACCACTCCATCACGTTAACATCTCAGTCCCAGGGTGTTTGTGTCCTACTCATCCCTAGACCCTTCAGACATCAAAAGGACCTGCCTGCTTCCCACTCCATCGCCTCTCCAGGCTCATTAGAGCATCCCAACAGCTTCTTCTGAGCTTAAGCCCTGGAGCTAACAAGCAGGACATCACGGCGATTCCCTACAGCAGCTAATGTGTTAACCTAGTTTTCCTCTCCCCAGAGGATTAGCAAGGCTGTAATAGCACTAAATAAATACACTAATGGCAGATTCTCAAGACACTTTGTCTGGAAAACTTGTTTATAACTTCCAGGATGCAGCCTGCAAAATTGGCTTTATTATCCGGTGACACTGCTGAGAGGAGCTGCTCCCCAAACACCTGGAGTGGACCAGAACAAGATGTGTCCTAGATCACTAACCAGGCAATGAGAGGTAATTAAACACTTGCCTGGAAAGGCAGCCTTTGCACACATGGCACTGCTGGAGAAGTGCCCTGTGAAATCGGGGTGGGAGAGCAGAGCTTTGGGGGTAGGTTTTGTTCATGTCTCCCTAAAACACTGATCACAGGGCAGTGCCCTGGAGAGGGGATGATCCCCTTCACACGCTGGGCTAGAGCACAAATCGGCCTGTGACGGGGTGCAGAATGTGAGAACAGGTTTGCTCTCCTCTTGCCTCCACATACAAGAGTGACACAAAAACTCTTCAACGCACAAAAATACCGACAGGATGTCGAGCTGTAGGTGGTGGCTGGGTGAAACACAGATACCTGGAGCCACTCAAAGGTGTACCTGGCCTGGGAGGGAACTCCTGGCCTCGGTGCAAAGAGCTGATGGAAGGAGAAAGCCTTCAGAAGAGAGAGGTCCAGTCTGGAGCACCCCACTCAGCAAGACCTGAAGAGCACTATGAAGGAGGGTGCTCGTGTCATACCGCACACCAGCCAGGAAGGATCCTGCTTTTTCACCCCACCATCCTGCCAGCCCAGAAGCCCCAAGTGCTTTTCAGTCAGACACGAATCTCCAGCAAAACTCCAGTTTTGAGCTGCTGTCACCCAGTTCATGGTGAGCACTTCTGCATCACAGGCAGGGACCGGAGCGGGATGAATCCATCTGCCGCAACTAATTCTGCACAGCGAGACTTCACCTTCCCTGATTTAATTTGGTCCTCTGAGAAAATTAGATGTTCTCCAGCTTCTGTGGAAAAAAAAAAGTCAAGCACTGAAGGTAATTCAGAGGCTTTGATGCTGTTCTTTAGTCATTCGGGCACCGCAGCCACAGCATCGCTCCCTGGACTGACCACGGGCTGGGATGAGAGTCACTAATCCTCATGCACAGCGTGTGAGCCTGGGGCAAACCTCCGTGTCTGTCCCCAGACGTCCAGTCCCACAGCCCAGCGAGGGAGAGAGAACTGCAGCCAGAGCAGGAGTTTGAACTTTAATCACCCCAGCACCGGGGCTGTTGGGCAGTGAGGGGTTTGCTGAAGATCACAGTACAGCAGTGCTGAGAAATGCACAACAGACATGCAAACTACACCCTTTGAAAGCGGTGTTAAGCCTCCCTCTCGGAAACATCCCTGCTTTTAGGCCAGAGGTGGGAAGGTTTTCACCTCAGGTTATTTGCAGTAGCCCAGAGAATGGCTGGGGACATGGAGGGGACGCAGACACAGCCACCTCCCTCACATGCCAACCCTTGTGTGCAGGAGTTTGCGCTTGGGCTTAGCTCTAACCCAAACCTTGTAATCGGGTGCTTAGCACAGAGCAAGGAGCTCATCGCTCACAACAGTAAATCCCCTAAGCAAACAAAACCGAAGAGGGAGGACCCTCTGGAGTGAGGACCCTCCTCCGGGGCTGGACACTCCGGAGTGAGGATCCTCCTCCGGGGCTGCACGCTCCGGAGTGAGGANGACCCTCCGGAGTGAGGACCCTCCTCCAGAGCTGGACGCTCCGGAGTGAGGACCATCTTCCGGGGCTGAACCCTCCGGAGTGAGGACCCAAGGTCTCTGTCCCCACCCAAATCCACTCCCACAAGAGACAGGACTTTTACAGCAACAGCAGCAGTTGGGGTGAGTGGAGCAGAGTGCGGAGGACCCAGCCTCTCCTCCCGAGGCTCAGAGCAGCAGCTCGGGCCAAGGAGACCTCACCCAAAGGGAGAGGGGCAGGGAGCGGCTGCGTGGCACAAACCTGTTCACCCTGGGCACGGTTTGGGTGAGCCTGAGAAGCGAGAGCCCAGCACGAACCTTCGCTTTAGGTGTGTCCCTCCGCACGGCTGCGTGATCAGCTCCCGAGCGCAGCGTCACTCCAAACCCTCCGAGTGCCAGGGCCGAAGGGGCGGTCAGGGTGGCTCCTGGGAAGAAGGGGGACTTGAGCAGCCACCCAGGTTTCCAAGCTGGGGTACAGTGGAGCTCAGCACTTCCTCATGTCAGAGCAAGGGAGGGAGGAGAAGGTAAAGCAGCCATGGAGAGCTGCTGCTGCTGCTTGGCCCCAGGAAAGCTCAGAGCACCCTGGCTGCTGCTAACCCACCTCTGCCAAGTCATTTTCAAAGTCATCATCTGCATCTTACCCTATCCTCTCCTTCCTACAGGAGCTTCCTGCTGTGCAGAGGGCACACACCATGCCTTCCTCCCATCTGGAGCAGGAAGGGCTCTTCTTTAGCAGACAAACCTGCCTCCAGCTATCTTCCACTTGAAAACAAAAACTGTCCCAAAGAAAGAGAGGAGCAGCCATATATACACTCAAGATCATATCAAATCACTCCTTTAAGCAAGCAAGCCCCATTTACACCCTCAGCCCAACACCCTGAGCTATCTGTGCTTGTAGCTCTAAGGGCTCAGCTGAGGAGCTCAGACCTCTCAGCAGACACCTCTTCCCCAAGAGCTAGTCCTACTCACTGCCACCGTCCCTGGACAGGGACTCCCCCACCTCAGTCACTGGGATGCAGCCCTGCACCAACCCCAGCTTCCATCCTGACCCACAACCAGCTCACCAGAAGCAGAGGTCCCCTAGAACACGCTGCTGGTGTGACCTGGGATGTTTTCTGTCTGAAACACTGCAGATTAGACAGCAAGGGTTTTCTCTAGCAACACAGTGCCTTCAGCTTAAAATACCCCCAAAATCCTTGTGTTAAAGGAGACAGACAGTGATTTTAGGGGCTTCCAGGCCAGACTAGCCCATCCCCACACCTCACCCCTCATTTCTCTCTTTAAGCTGCTCAGTTTGTCTCCCACAATCATTTCTCAGCGCTCCATGTACCATCAGTCCCTCAAGACCTGGTTGTTGCCACCAGAGCCCTAGGAGTGCACGGCCCAGTCCACTGCTGACGGTGGGGCTGTCGCCACCACGTACATCTCATCCCTATTTTAATTGATGTGAGGGCACCAGGCACAGCTACCTCATTAAAATTCCAGTGCTGAGCCCCAAGGCCCAGCACTCCCCAGGAAATAATCCTGACCGCTCTGCCAGAGCGCCCTGGTGGAGGGCAAGCCTGTGCCCTACTCCCCAGTTAATTCAGGCAAGAGAACACACACTGCAGAGCAAACAGCACAGCCCCAAGTAAGCACCAAGCACTCAGGGAGCAGCTTGCCAAGCACCATAAACCGGGGCTCCACATCCTGCTCCAGCTGCTTCACGCCCAACCAACCCTCAGCGGTGCTGGGGGACTCGACGTGCCAGCGTCAGGCCCTTCACTCGGCTCTGCTGGTCCCTTGCAACTGCCAGTTTGCACCATCCCAAGCCCTGCTGCAGACCTAAACCCCTCCAACTCAGTCGTTTCCATGACACCAGTGACTTCAACACTATTACTTCCTCCTAAGTTTCCTAGTGCCCCAGTGCACCTTCCACATTAAGTCACAAGGTGGCTTAGAAACCCCACTCTGCTTTCCATTAACGCTACATCATCCCAAATAAGCCAAGTCCCTTCTGCAGGGTGTTACCTGAGCCTTCAGGCAGATCCTCCTCCAGAACTAGGCCGTTCTCTGGGGGTTAAAGTAGCCCCGGGTGCCGGCGTGACCTTGATCCTCTGAATGCAAGGAGTGCTCGGTGTTCTCAGTGCCCACATTGATTACACGCCTCAGAGGTCAGGAATAAAACTTTATTGTTTTCAGATCTCTTATCTTCGTTCAACTAATCAGTTATCTGTCAAAAGATGTTTAACACTGAGGCCACTTACTTTTGTTTTCTACAACAGTAACCGATTAGAAGGTGGCCGCAGCACCAGTTGCGCTGGAACAGATCCAGGCCCCACACGGGATTGGTGGTAGGAAAGGAGAAAGGAGATTTGTTTGCAAACCAAACAGAACAGTTCTCAAAGTGATTTGATATAAAACCTGGAGAGGGAAGCTCAGATTAACATACACAGAAAGAGGTACCATGAAGCACATCATCCAGATGATGTCTGCACCAGTTGTTGCGTGATTTTTCCTTGTCTAGAAGGAAACTGGCTCGTTGGGGAGGAGAAATCAGACTCAAGACCATGTTTCCTACAAACTGACATCTGATGAATAAAGTCTTCATGTTTCTTTCAGCTCTACGCTCTCCCTCTTCTCTTGTAAAATCCATTTGCCTCTGGATGCCAGGGGGAGCTAGCTGGAACACCAGAAATTCCCATTTTGCTTCCATGTTGCAAAAGTTAAACAGAACCAAGAAGTTTCTCCTCCTTCTCAGCACAGAGCCCTCTTGAAAGCTGCTTTGTACTTTAAGAACTCACACGTCATGCCAACTTGGAACAAAGAAGCAAACATTCATATTAAAATAATGTGAATTCCCCCCCTTCATCTGACATGCACCTTGCATGGAGGATTCTCACAACCACCACCTGATCATTTAAAAACAGTTCTCCTGTTTCCACCCCATTACATAAAAACAGAGAAACACCCCAACAGCCTGACAACCTGTGCAGAAGGGTTGAGGCAGCTGGAACAAGCTGCTGTTCCAGCTCCAGACCAAATAAAACCCCAAACATTGCTGGTGGAAACTTCCAAATTCTTTATTTAGGAAAGGTTCTGCCCATATGTTGTGGGTGTTTTTCCTGTTTAAGTGATCCCAATTATGAAATCACCCACTTTTTCACAGAGCCTATCACCATAGCACCTGGGCACTTGATAAAAACAAAAAGCCATCTGGCATGACAGATATCTATCACTCAAGACCCTACTGGTGTCCTGTTGCTTATTCCTCATTTCAGTTCTAACTAAGTGAGGATGAGGAAAAAGCAACAGAAGAAAAAGATCACAAAAAGATCATCTTGTTTTCAGGCAAGGTTTAGATCAGAGAGAAAATGAACATTGCAGCCCCCAACTTCCCATGAAGAGCAAGTAGCTATTTCAAAAGCCACCCATGAAGCTAGTTTCCCCAGGAAAAGCCTTGCAGGAATAGGTCCTACACTGTATTTAGGTGTTTACCAAAAAGTCTGTGAATAAAGAAGAATCCCAATCAGCCCAGAATAAAGTCAGATTATACTCTGCCACAGCTGTGTAACCATTAACATCTGGTAAGGTATTTGCCATCCTGTTTGATAAGGAAAGAGGCTCTGGTTCATCATGTCTGAATGCCCTGTTTCTTAACAAAACAGACTTCTGGGAGCCAAAAGGGAAGGAGAAGTCAGCCCCTGCCCCAGGCCGCTGTTTCAGAGCCCCTGGGCAGGCAGCCTCACCTTGCTGGTTTAGTTCTACATCTAGTTTTGCCTCCATTTCCCCACATTGCCCAGACAGACCAAAACATCAAATTACAGTTCCAAATAAAGGGGGCACAGGGAAGAATCAAATTATACCAAATGCCCTGGTCCAAGTAGACATGTACCAGCCCTGAACAGGTCACTGGTTACAAAGCAAGCTCCAGCTTCCCCAGGCAGAATGGAATTTCTCTGTGCTCCAGATTACTTTCAGCTATTTATAGTGTACGTATGTTTCTGTATAGGTTGGTTTTCTTTAATACACTGGGAGAGAATGTAAGTGCACAGACATATACACAGAACACAGGGAAGGTGATGGTAAAACTTCCCTCTGTCGGTTTCAGGTGCAGATATTTGTGTCCTAGAACCTCTTGGAGCTTTTCCTTCAATACAGAATAAAACCTCTGTTCCTCAGGGGGTCCTGGTTAACTTTTGAATCCAAAGATGCCCTTTATATATCCTGTGAGGCCACTCTTGGCCTTCTGCTCCACCTTGTCCTCCAGAGGTGGGAAAGCAACATGATTAAGGGCCAGGTCAAAGAACAAGGGTTTGCACGGAATGGGCTGGAAGCCCGGCGGGAAGTGCACGAGGCTGACTTGCTTGCTGACAAGAGAAGGATCCAGACAGAAAGTCTCAAACCGTTCTGAGAGTGGCTGAAAGAGAGCAAAACCACAAATTAAACACATGCCAAATCAAAAACAACAAGGGTCAAATGAAAAATGAGGATCAAGCAGCAACTAAGACAACAGAAGCTGAAGTTCTCTTGTGTGACATCTTAAGCCCTTGAAGATGATTCAAAGCATCACTGTAGGATCTCTGAAAAACCTGCCTGTGAGCAGGGGAGAGTGCTAAATAAAACAAAACACAGCCAGAAGCTGTAAGCAGCTACCCAGCTCCTATGCAGGGAATGCCACTGTCAGCCACTGTCAGCCACTGCCATGTCTTGCAGAAGGAACACAAGCCAAATAAAGTCTCTTCAATACTCCAGTCATGACCAAACTCAGCAGGATATTTCTTTGTTGTAAGAGGCACCGAGGTAACAAATTAAAAATAACGTTCATTAAGGACACTACAGGCATCTGCCTGAGCCCTCAGCTCTTACCTTGCCATCCTTGACCTGAGAAGGAGACTCAGTCTCCTGAGTATCACTTGTATCTGCAAAGTTGAAGAACAAGTGGTTAAGAATCACACCATGGACCTTGGCACAAAGTAAGACTGTCTCAGGAGGCAGCTGTCCTCTCAGCTTAGCTATGAGCTTTCTGGGATACACCAGACAGTACTTTGAGTACTTTGCTTTCTAGACTAAGAGGCTCACACATACTCCTCTAAAGCCAACACAGTTCTCCAGTGAAGGAGAGCTTCTCCTTCACACTGTCCTGAGAAGCTCCTGAAAGAAGCACAGGTCTTCTGCTGCTTTGTGCTTAATTCAAGACCTCAGAGGAGTCTGTTACAGCAATATCAAGGAAATAAAAGAGAAGGTAATACATTGCTCATCTTGGGCTTCCAGCAGGAGGCACAACCAAAAGAAGCAGCCCAAAGAATCAAAGTCAACCAGGTTGGAGGAACCTGGGGAAATGGGTGGACACCAACACAGAGCAGAACATCTCCGCTCTCCTCTTTTTCAGCAGTTCTCCCAGCCAGGCAAAACTGGGATGAGTAAGGCCAACTTGTTTGCAACAAAGAGATTAAATGTTAAATACAGAGTTCTGGGCAGATAACAAAAAAATAGGTGCACATCCTCATGAAGCATTTTGGCATCTCTGTGCAGAGCAAGATGCCACATGTCCAGTCATTTGTTGCCTATCTGCAACTACACACAGCCAGAAGTAGCTATAACCAAGATGGGGAGTGAGGGTGAGTGGGAAATAAAGACATTTTCCAGAGCCTACATAGAGCAGAGTGAAGTGAAAACTCATTTGGAATTTGAGAAATTAAATAAAAGAAATTAAATAGCTTCAGGGGGGTATTCAAGAGATGTTACAGTTCTATGATCATTGTGCAACTCACCTAATATAGCTGCTGCTTGCAAGGAATATTTCTCTGCATTGACTTGAGTGATCAGATCCTGGACATCAGGCAGCTCCTAGGTCATTAAAGAAAATTATTTGAGAGCCTGAAATGTGTCACAAGTTTAAGAGTTACAGCAAAGGTAAAACCTGACAGAGGTAAAACTAAGAAATTATGTCCTAATGCTGCTAAGCCTTCCCAGAAGAGGAAGGGCTACCATACAGTCCATGAACTCAACAATCTTAATGGTCTTTTCCAACCTAGTCATTCTATGAGACGCTCTAGGAGTAGTATGACAGGTAGTGCAGATGTGAGAAAGGGTGATAAATTGTTATGGAATAATTACAGCAAGTTACAACTGGCAAGCAAGTGGCCAGCTGAAGCACTTCCACACCACTACACAGTCTTTACTATCACATGTCAAGCAGTCACGCTTGTATTACTCTTTTTACTTTAAGATCTGTCTTGAATCATAATCTGGCATCTCATCAACAATAAATACAAGGACAGAGCTTTTTCCACTCTTTTCCACACACAGGATTAGGTTCATACCTTCAAGCTGTTCGTGTAAGCTCCAGCTCCTGCCTGAACTTCATGGGCATATTTCAGCACTCTTTCATATAAAACAAGCGCCTCGCTCCATTTCTTGACCAGGACATAAGACTGTGCAATGAAGAAACACCTACAACACCAAAGCAGCTCATTGATGTGTCTGTCATCCATACCTTTTACCCACTCAAATGACTGATAAGAGATTAAGAAGCATTAATATATTAAGAAGGGGCTGGTTTCCCCTTAGCATCCAGTTTTTGTTTCACAAAAGGGCAGAGAAAACCCCATCAAAGCCCTGGACATCATGCAGAGCTTTGGAATAACAGCCCTGGAAGAGGTAATGCCTGATGAAGAAAAGCTGGCTGGTTCTCAGTCACCTGTAGGCTTTGTACACGAGTGTCTTCAATCCAATCTCTTTTTGGAAGTTCTTGTCCTCTTCTAGGCCAGGAAGCTGTGTCAGTTCCACGAGGTTCTATGCAAAAGAGAACCAGAGGAACAAATTCAGGCATAGTTTTCCCCTGGAATCTGCTGGGCTAAGAGAAAGCTGCCCCTTTCAGCAAGTCAACAGTACACTCCCATGGAAATAGTTTCCAGTTTTTTAATTATCACTGTGCTAACCTCGTGAGGGCCACTCACTGAAACTTGGGCAAGTTTGCCCTGGGGAGAGATTTCCTGATACACACAGGAATTAGGACAAAGACTCCTCAGATTTCATGAGGTAATCAGGCATTTTCCCACTCACAACTGCTTCCAGCCACACGCTCCCAACAGTTAATTGAACACTTATGGGAGAAACTGAGAAACTGCTTATTAAGAACAAGTCAATTTTAAGTATTCTTAGTTGCTACTTTCTCCAGCCAACAGACACTAAGGCAGCTACCAGGGTGCTGCATAAAATAGCCAGAAAAACTATTTAAAACCACATCAGAACATATAATTAAGGGATCCATTCTAGCAGCATTTTCTGCTCACAATTAGTAGTGGTTTTGTGTTTCACATGGATGTTGAACAACTCCAACAAGGTAACTCAGCTGTTCTTGGCAGACAGTTCACCTGCACTGCTCTACTTCCTCCTGTACATTTTTGTTCTCTGGTTAGTAAAAAGAATTTGTTTTCCCAGCATTACCTGCAAAATGATATCGTAAAGACGGATCAGGTCCTGAGGCCGTGGTGTGCGCTTGCCATCCTCTTCGGCCCGCTGCTGCTGCAGCAGTGCCTTCTGCAGAGACTTGGCCATGCTCTCGTTGCGCTTGATGGCTGTTGACAGCTTGATGTAAGTCAAGTAACTGAAAAGATGAAAGATAAAATGCCATTAGCTGACTGTCAGAACTACTCAGGCATCACTCTTCATTCCAAAAGCCTCTCCCCCAGTCTAAGGTGATACTATTAGGGGGAAAAAAAAACACCTGAAAGGTCAACATGAGACTCAAGTAAAGTGTTTTAAGAGCTGCATGAATCAGATCCTTATCTGTACAATCATTCCTTGAAATCCAAGAGGCCCAGAACAAAAACTCTGTAAACCAAAACCAAACAAATCCAAAGTCTCAACATAACAGCATCACTTCACACCAGTGCAGGCAGCAATGTTTGCCTATTACCTGTGTAAGTACTGGATGTTGGACACCTTCCCAGAATCATTTTCCAGAGAGTGCTCCCGCTGCTTCTGTGGGAATTGGGCACAAAACACTGGGTGAGTTACTTAACACTGGCAGCTTAGAGAAGAAAACATCAGAAACAACTCAATGTTTGGGTAAACCAGGGAAGTTATAACAGACTTTTAGGGAAAGGAATGAGGGCTCCACCCTCCCCAGTTGTGAGGAGAATCAAATCAAGGTGATAGACTCTTACACAGCTTTCTATTAAAACATTTCCCACTGCTTTTCCTGTGGAGAGAGTTTAAGAGTAACAAATCATTCCCAAAGAAATGTCATGCTGCTGAAACACTGCTGGCTGCTGCTCACCTGGTCTGGTTTCAGGTCCTCCCGAACAGCCTGGATGGCATCTCTGCACTCACTGAGGAGAGACTCAAACAAACGTTCCTTTGTCTCCTCATTTTCTGCCTAAGAGCAAAGGAAAACGAAGACATTTCTATTAGAAACTTTTGTATTTGGCCTCCCACAATGCAAAAATTAACAGAGGAAATGAAAGTTTATCTCCAGTTAAGCTTTAAGAGCCATGGGTAGCCAGACATCCAATCTGCTCCTGTCTGTAATATGTTCCAGAGGAAAAATTGCCAGAAATTTTGAGGAATATGGTCAGTGCTGAGAACTGAGCAGCACTCAAGGCCTAGCCCACACAGCTCTGACCGCCTCATCCCTACAACTGCTACCTTCCCAGCAACTCCCTTCCCTTCCAGGACAGCACCCACACGGCTCTGAGAACAGCCAAGGTTGGACTACAGTGTGGGAAAGGCCAGCAACAGAAAAGCTGAGCATCACTGAACTGGCAAACTGCCAACACAGGCAGCTCTTGTTATGCTGATTTAACTTTTCTCATGTGGTAAGAACACGTAGATGATTATCTTTTCTATACTCCCACTCTAGAAATGCTCACAGTGGCAATAATTTGCTTGTTTGAAGCATTTTTTCAAGCAGCCCTGTATTTTAGTGGCAGTGACTGAATGCTTTTCTGCTGTCACCACAAGTTTTGTCAAAAAAAAATAACGAAGCAGCTTTTGTCCTTCTGCCCCTAAATCAAAATACAGAAACAGCTTTTAGAGAATGAGTTGAAGCCTGAGACTTCACTGTATAGAATGGCTTGGCACGTCTACTAGGGTAGACAGTGGTAGGACAAGGGGAATGGATTGAAGCTGGAGGAGGGAAGGGGCAGGTTGGAGATCAGGGGAAGTTCTTCATGGAGAGAGGGGTGAGGGGCTGGAATGGGCTGCCCAGAGAGGTGGGGGATGCCCCAACCCTGGAGGTGTTCAAGGCCAGATTGGATGGGGCCCTGGGCAACCTTGTCTGGCTCCAGGCCTGGAGGTTGGTGGCGCTGCCTGTGGCAGGGGGAGTTGGAACTCGATGGCCCTTGGGGTCCCTCCCAACCCAGACCAGTCTGTGACTCTGTGCCAAATAAATGGTGCCCCAAACCCCAAACTAAACTTCCATTCAGGTGACTGAGAAGATAACCAGATGGGGATCACAAGACTCCTACAGATCAGTAGGAGAAAACTGCCCAGTAACAAACATCAAACCTCAGCAATAGAAGGAGGAATTAAAGCATATCAGCAGCATTGAACACTTCCACATCACATAACAGCATAAAATGAACTTTACTGCAACAAATTTGCAGTTGTCCAAAAGAATAAAAAGCTGTCTGGAGCGAGGCGAGCTTGTTTATCTTTGGATGTCCAGTCTCTGCCTCTCCTCTTTTCAGGTGTGCAAACCCATTAAGGAATGTTATTTTCACTCCCTCACAAAGCCTCAAGTACCCTGACCTGAGATGTAGGTGGTTTTTGGGGGTTTAATTTTGTTGTTGTGGGTTTTGTTCTTTTTTAATTTTGAGATTTGCTACTTTTAAGGTGGGACTAACGACTGCAAATAACCAGAGACGAGTCTGACAGCATTCTCAACCTCACCCTGAGGAGCATGGCAATTTCACCAGATGCACAAAACCGAAAACAGACACAGCTTGATCATCAGTCAAGTACAAACAGGGAAAGGGCTGGGCCATGCAGTGAAACAAAGGCTTTCCTTTCTAAGCAAAAACTCCTAAGGTTCAATAGATTCATTCAACACATATGTTCAGATTGAGGAGAGAGCAGATCATAAACCTGAGATGTAAGCACTGCATCGGTGATTCAAGTGTCCTGACAGAGCCATGCAGGTTCATTTTAAAGGGCCCCTGTGAACTGAACTACTTATGAGTATCTAGGAGTGCTCACTTCCAGTTGTTCCTTTGCTCTAAAACACAACACATCACCTTGGAAAGTTGCCACTGGTTTTCACCACAGTCCCAGTTACCAGAGATGACCACAGAATCCATGGCAGTACCAGACAGGAGCACCCTTCCATTGCTCTGCCCTTCTACCTTCTCACTTCTACCTGGTTGGAGTCCACAGGCCCTTCCAGTCATGATTTCATCTACAAAAGGTAGCTTTAAACTTGGATGCTTATTTCAGTTTGACAATTTGTTCTATTTCTCCCATTACCAATAAGACACTGAGGGCACTGATACAACTGTGCTGAGAGCCTCTGTTCTGACATAAAACCCACATCTGTGTTTGCTTCTAAACAAACCCTGAAGATCACTACTGCTACATTAGTGTTTCAGCCTAGCAGCACAGAGTCAGGATCCCAGGAACCACAAAGCATTTGGCTCAAGCTGGACTGCCCATCACAGCTGACCCAGCATCTGTGAAACTGCTTTCAGAAAGCCAAGCTTTAGCCCTCTGGGAATGTAAATACCACTGCTCTGCTCTCACCATTACTAGCTGTGATCCAGTACCACAAAACTCCTCTGTTTAATGAGTTTCCAAGGAACACAAAGCAAAATGGAGACAAATTCAGATCACTGTTCTGCCACAGCTTTATGGAACAAGGAGAGCAACTAACCTGAAAGAGTCCAACTGCTAGCCTGGCAGGATGGAAATTAAGTGAGGGACCACTGAACTGAGCTGCACTTCCACCTGCTGGCTCTACTCATGTACTACCCATGAAAAAATAAACTCACAACACAAGATTCATAACACTATGACTATGACTGGCTAACACTAACCTTTCCTACCCAGACATATCGTGTTTACCCTATTCACACTGTCTCCTGCTCTTGCCTGCTTGTCTTATACCTTTGTAAGATCTTCCTCTTATCAATTCAATCTGGTACTTATCCTGATATTTCTCCTGGCAGTGAGTTTTCTTGACACTGCAAAAGGCTCATTAGTAGCAGCAACTGCTAATACAGACCCTCTTTTTTGCCTTTTCAGACAGCAACGGTGCTGTACAGAAGCAGAGTGTGCTCCTTCCAAAAAAAAAAAAATCCATGGGAAAACCTTGTGTGCAATACTGAAGACATGCACAGTGTTTCTGAACCATCTGATACACTGGAGATGTAAATTTACATCCTGACATTCAGCAATCCTCTTCCTGCTTTTGAAGATCACAATGGGAATGCTGTAAGCCTCACAACACCGGCTTCACCAAGCAAAACTGATTTTCATTGCTAAAAGAATTAAATAAATCAATACAGATCTTCTCCAAAGCTTGAGCATTTGAGCAAGATACTTAAATAAAACCAGTAATTCAGAAGTCATTGCTCTTCAAATTGTAACCTTCACTTCCAAATGACTCACAAATAGCAGTTATCACCCTGCCACTGAAAGGCACAGAACAAAGTGTTCAGAAGTGGTAATTCTCACTGGGTTAGTAGAGATCTCCCAAACTGCCACTTGCACACTGTGGGAGCTATCTCCAACTGACACCAGCTTTGGGTTATTCCCACTTTTGCTTTTAGCCTTCTGACCCCAAGTTTGAGAAAAAGACTATTATAAAGGTTTAACATCCAGGCATAACAGATCTCCTGTGAAGAATGAACAAGGACTGTTAGAACGCCAGCACCGGGTTACCTGAGCGATCGCTGCCTCGTTGTCAGCCAGCCCCAGCAAGAAGATCCTCACTTTGTCTATCTTCACAGGAACAGTTCTTCCTCTCCACTCCACCTCACTCATCGTGGCTGCCTGCTTTGCTCGAGTTTGGGTGATCAGTGCCTAAAGAGAACAGACTGAACTTACAAGCTTGAACTTTAGGATATCCAAAACTGAGTCTTTTAGCTCCATAGTAAATGTGATTATTTTGAAATGAAAGAGTTTTTTAGGAAAGCAAGGTTTCACAGAGACCCAGGCTTGCTTGCTCTCTTATGGTATGTCTTGGCTCTCAAATGGTGTGCTGCAGCAACATTCATGCTCGTAGCAGTAATGGATGTTTCAACTTGAGGCATTCAGTGAGTTACCTCTAGTTTTTCAGCAAGAAGACCTTCAGTGCCACCAGACCTCAGTCTCATCTGCATCAACTCGCTCATGGCAGACTGGTCACCTGAGAGAATTAACAAATCAGGATCACATTTCCAAGTTCACAAACATAGAAATATAGAGAAGCTAATCAATATATTTTGTATGGACAATTCTGGGACAAAGGGGATAGAATGAAAGTGCAAATCTGATTGCATAAGCAAGTGACTGCCAACTGGCGTTTTATCTCTCTCCACATAACCACACACACTGTCCTCCATTGCTGAACCGACCCAGAATGTTCATACAATTTGCCCAAAATATTCCACACTGACTCCAGTGTCACTTAGACCAGTGTTTAGCCATCAAGTCAGCATTCCTTTCCTGTGAACAAGCCTTGCTCTTTGTCTGAGGTTAGGTACTCTCCTTCCTTACCAATGTTATAGGCACAGTAGCGAATATTGGGGGAGATCTCTTCCACACGCTGGTTATACAGTACAGCTTGTTCTTCTGTGAAAGCATTGGCCAGTTTTTCATATATGGTCCTAGAGCAAAGAGTACATATTAACATTGTGGCATGTGTTGCTTTCTGAGATGCTATCTTAAGGAAACTGTCTATCAAGGATGCTATTTCTTCACAGTAGCTCCCAGGTAAGTGCACCATTAACTAATCAACTCACAGAGTTACTGTACATACAGCACATAAGCTTACTACACCTGATCCCATACTATTTACTAACTGAAGCTGGCAAAGCAGGGAAACTCACTTGCATTTGTTGAAAGCCTCCATTGCTGCCTTCCACTCCTGGTGTTCAAAACGAAGCATCCCTGTGAGGTAAGCCATGTAAGCCTGCAGAGAGCACACGGGCCAGTTAACTTCCCTAGGAGCCACAGCCTACTCTGTACAGCCTTCAGAGGGAAGGCTGCTGTGACGCCTACAGCAAGTGATTAAGCCTTTCCCTTTTTCATCTGGTCTTCCCACAGAAGACAACTGAGTTGACTACCTACCTCTTTCTCTTTTAACTGATATTGCTACATTTCTAAGTAGATGAAATCAAGATATTTCTTGCTTTCTATGCAATCAATGTGGCCCATTGATGTCACAAACTTGGGGTTTTTCACCCAGCAATGAGCTACAAAGCAGCAGTTTGAGTACCACTGCAGCCCCACGTTCAATGAGGCTGCTGTTACAACACAGTTGCTTTCTGTGTTCCAGGAACCAGACCCATGTTTGAGTTTATGAGAACACTGTAACATAAAACACCCCATGCATAACAGATATACATAGTTTCTTAGGCTGTATTGCATCGGCTTAGTTCAATGCTCAATTCCTGTTACTTTTATCAAGTGTGCTGCTCTTTAAAGCAAGGGCAATCACCTTATATACCTGAAACTTCTTAATGTTTCCACAATTCCAGCAGCTGCATTAGCCCAAGCTATGCAAAGGGAGACGTTATCCAGTTTGAGATTCAGTCCATTTTGATTACCTACTGCTCTTCACTCAAAATCCAACAGTTTCACGTTCTGCTTTTGCTGTAAATCAAGACCAAAGTATCAGTGGTTACCTGAGCCTCCAGCTTTGTTTTGGCATCCACTCTGTTACTTTCACAGAGCCTCTCCAGCTCCTCGGCGTGTTTCACAGCTTTGCGCAGGCGAGACAGCAAGTGAAATCGTTTGCGAGGTTCTGTGTTTGCTTCCTGCTTCAGCTGCATGGCGTAACTCCAGGCTCTCTCAGCATCCATCAGGATCAACAGCAAATACCTGGGGGGCAGACAAAGATTCGTGAAAACACCCTGACATTCAAACAAGTAGTTCCCTGCCATGCAATCTGCAAAGCTTGGGAGCAGTTCAGTTTGGTTAGTAAGACGGTTTTATTCCCTACTATTCAAAGCACACAACCCCCCTGTTTTCTACTGCATATCTCACTATAGAAGTGTAGTCACCCCACTGAGGAAGAGAATCTGGTATCACTCTGTAGCATGACAGACACAGTAGAGACAAAGTCTTTATGATTCCAGGTCCCTCTTCAAAGTGGTTCACTATAGGGAAGCATCTCTGCTTTCCCAACAATTAATGATATAATGTATCTGGCCTCCTAACAATACAAGTGGAAAAAACCATCACGTTTTCTTTCCCCACAAGAAAAGATTTGATAGCAGATGTACCAAGTCTAAAAGCCAAGAAATGAGCCCAAGATCCTGGAATTGTCTCCACAAACTCCATCCAACATGCACTCTGCCAAATTCTGAAAATTTAAGTGAATTCAATCAGATACCTCTGTTCAAAGACAAGGGATCATACCACAGCCATGGTGGGTACTCCATTTACGTTACCAGCATTCACATGGCAACCTCACAACAGATGTGAATAACCATTTCCTCTTCAATATCAAACATTATGCAAAGAAACCATTTTAGCAACTATGATGGAAGCAAAGGGATTGGCTGTTGCCTCTTTTCCCACTTGTTGACATGATAAAGCATGGTCTGAGCAATGCTTCTTCCCCTGCACTGGAGCCTAGCTCTCATCTTTTAATATCAACACCACACATCTCTGAAATGAAACATCCGAGTATATTGCACAGAACAGTTTTCCACCACACCCACATGAAAACAGAAAACTCAAGTGACAGAAGCTGTTCAATATACCAACTGCTCAATTCCATCCAGTGACTGTACCTGTTGTCTGAGAGAATCTCTTCAGTTACTTTCTTCCCAGTGAACTTGTGCCTGTTTCCCATCTTGAAGTTGAGAGTTTTTCGGAGCCGCCTTAGCCTACGGGAGCAATAACCCCTAAAGAACAGATGACCACAGTCAGTTGGACCAAAGAACTATTTTGTTCCTGTTCACTGCACTTTTCAACAAGAAAAAGGAACTAAAGGCCATGTTAGGGAACAACCAAAAGCTCCATATATGACAAAAGCTCCATATATGACATTCACAAACTACCTCTAAACAGGTGGTTAACAGACTACAAGAACGGTAAGAAGACATGTAAAAAGTCCTGATTTTGAAAAATCAAGATGTTCTCCTTACTAATTGCTTTATGTACATTCACTGAACACTCAGCTCTGGAAAAGCAGAGTGATTATCAGGGACAGGGTAACAAACAGGCTCTCAAAGGGCAAGGGAATTGAGTGCCAATCTGCACCTTCCTCAACGGAAGAGTCACAGCATGTTACACCTAATGACTGAAAAAAGCACACCCTGCTTCCCATGAAGCGACCTGTCACAGGGTATTTACTTGGCAGATTGCTTTTCTCACCTGCTACATCAGGCTTACATTTTAAATGAAGCTAATCCACACTAGTGACTCCAAGATGAGCACAGTTTACTAACCTGTACCTCTGGAAGTCTCCGTGTCGCAATCCGTGCTGCTGCTGGGACTCCTTCACAATCTGAAGGACTGTGCTTTGCGTTAAGGCAGATTGACGGTACAGTCTGTTACTGGCACTTCATTCTATCCCAAAATAATGGAACCTATAGTTTCCTTCTGTTAAGCCACACACTTTGAACAGAGAGGATTCCCCAAAAAACTCCTAAAAACCCAGAGCTGTGAGAACAGATCTCCTGACTACACAGCTCAATCCAGAGCTTTATGCCTGTCATCAAGGCCAAGACTAAGACATACCACAAGGACCTCCTCTTACAGACAAACACAAGAGTCTCACTTCTACTAGCACTCATTTCAGGGTAATAAACTATGCCGACAGATCCATCTAGGCCAACTGAACTGACTGCCCTACCTAAGCTACACCCCTCCCCAGTCACACTTATGACACAGTTTTGTTGGCAAAACTGAAATATAGAGGAGCATTCCTGCCCTGAAACATTCCAGCTCTAAGGGAAAGGACAAAATCTGAGCAGAATCACTGCTGCCTTCCTGACAGACCTCCATAGTTTGGCTTCTGAATACAGAGTATGTCATAAAAGGAGAACTGGGGAAGTTTTTGGCAGGGGGGGCGGGTGTGTGCTTAGTTTCGATTCAATTTTCCCAACACATTTTCAGTCTTACAATATATCACTGTAAGAAGTGCTGCATGACAGAAGGAACTGGCCTGTGACCTGCCATAGCATCACTCCATAATTCCCATTCAGCCTCTGCATTCTTTAGCACCTTTGATTTCTGTGCATCCTGCACATGCATTATTAACTTAGTTACACTGGCAAGTAAAATCCCGCTGTACTCTAGTAAATATGCTGATGTTAGTCCTTCATTTTAGAAGGCAGATTATTTTGTGAAATAAAATACACATCATGAACAGGAAATCCCTGTGCTGTATATATTTATATCCCAAAAATTCCCTTTTAAGCTTTACCAAGAAGCCCTTGGAAAAAAACCAAACCCAAACATAAAACCAGGCTATGGAGGACACCACCAAAAGAAACACTACTGCTAGTGAAAAAGAAACTACTGATCTTTTAAAGTTTAAAACAGCAGACACCTATCAAAGTGATTTCTTGGAACAACACCTTAGAAGAAATCCACTTCAGTTTAAGCATTGAAAACCTGTGTCAATAGTTGCTACACCGAATTAGTCTGCATTTGAGGAACAACCAAGTAACTCTGCGGTGCCCCAACACAGCACTTCCCGTCCTTGCTGTCTACTTATGCTTTTCAGGCTTTTACCCTACACAGTTACTCACTGAATTAATTTCCCCTACATTATTTCCTTTTTCAATAACTTCAGTATTCCCAACGTTATAAGGGCAATTACTATGTCTAAATCTTACTAGACAGTTACTAACTTCACACCACCTACCATCAACTAAATGAAAAACTGCAGCCTTACTTCACTCGGCCTTTCCTCTTGCCCAGAAGATAAAAGGCAGCTCTGTCACAGCTGTGCAGCTGGACTAGTTTCACATGAAAGTTTCACATACAAAAACGCCACCAGCTTTACACGCCACATCAGAGTGTAAAAGCGCCGAATCTGCCAGAGGCAATTTGCCAGCATAGCGCACCTGTAAGAGCCATTTTATCCACTACTGCCCTCTCCAAACACTAATATAACCACCACAAAACTACCGACAACCTGCTCTTATCTACAGCACACAGCCCGGCGCGGAGTTCTGCTCGAAAGGCTGCCCACAGCCGCCAGGCGGTTCGGAAGGAGCCGCTCCGAAGTAAAGAACAGACCCCCGGTTCAGAGACGCAAAGCTGCACCCCCGTCCCCTACACACACACCGGTTTCGTGCCCGCCAAAGCCTCACGGCCAGGGACGGCGTGGGCGCCTCCGGGGGATCCCAACCCGCCGGATCGCCCCTCACACGACAGCACCGGGGCAGACCCGAGGGCTCACAGCGCGGCT
>VXBZ01003157.1:199957-248352 GCA_013399135.1 Heliornis fulica
TCCCCACCCCCCTCCCCCTCCCTCCGTCCCCCCCCCCGTTACACGCTCCGTGCAGTCCCAGCCATGAACGCCTCAGCGACGGGCTCCGCGGCGGGCTGGCAGCCCGAGTCCGTGATCATCCCACTGGTGTACTTCATCATCTTCCTCGTGGGCACCGTGGGCAACTGCCTGGTCCTGGCCGTGCTGCTGCGCAACGGGCAGGCGAGGAACACCACCAACCTCTTCATCCTCAACCTGGGGGTGGCCGACCTCCTCTTCATCCTCTTCTGCGTGCCCTTCCAAGCCACCATCTACACGCTGGAGGGATGGGTGTTCGGGCCCTTCATGTGCAAGGCTGTCCACTTCTTCATCTACCTCACCATGTACGCCAGCAGCTTCACCCTGGCCACCGTTTCCCTCGACAGGTAGGAATGGGAATGAGGGGGGAGGGCCTGGACCCTGCAGCTTCCCCATCTCAGGCAGGAGAGAGGTCAGGATCCTGGTTGCTGCAACCTCCAGGGACTCGCTGGGAGCATTTCCCAGCTTGTGTGTGCAAGGAAATGCCATCCTTGAGGATGGGGGCCAGCAGCTGGATCAGGACCCCTTGTCGCAGTCTCCAGAGTTTTAAGCCCCTGAAGCTGTCACAGGGCTGGGGTTTATCTTCAGCCTCTGGCAGGTGAAGTGGGGGTAGAAAAGCAGAGAGAAGGAAAGCTGGATCCCTGCACAGCACTGGCTCTTCCCAGAAAGTGCAGAGAGCCCCTGCCCTCCCAACAGCCCAGGGCAAAGCGAGCAAACCTCCAGGAGGAGAAACCACTGGTGAGGGGGGCAGCAAGCTGGGACCCTGCTTTTCCCACGCTCCCCTTTTATTAGCAAACAGTCCCTTTATGTCCTCGTCTTGTCCCTTGTCCCAGTGCCTGTCCCAGCCTGAGCTTTACCCCTTGATGGCTCAGCCCCTGCTCTGCAGGGTCTGGCAAGTTACTAACCCCCAGCAAGCCAGAGCCAGGGAGCAGCTGGCACTGGTCTGCTCAATGCTTGAAATCTGTGGGACAGTGGGATAGGAGGAGTCCCCATAAAAGTCACCTGGGAAGACCCATGGCAGCCCCAGCAGGGCTGGATGTGTCTGGCCTCCCGTCATGACACTGCACTGGCTGCTGGTACAGCCCCCCAGGAGCTAAGCCAGGGTCTGCATCCCACAGAGCAGGGAGGACTGGAGCTCTCAAGCAACCGGGGACTTGCATGAGCCCCTAGATCTGGGCATAATTAAGGAACCAGCTAATTGCAGAGCTGAAAACAGATGCCGTGCTCGTGCATGTGGCAGCGTGAGCAGCGCAGTGCCTGGGGATCCTGGGGACTTGCTCCTGCTGCCCCATCCTCACTGCCGTGATCACGTGTGCCAGACTGACTGACGGTCAAGTGAGGTTCCCCTGGAGTAGGGAGAGGGACAGAAGGGGACTGTCTCCGTCTTCCCCATGAGCACTGCTGGGAGCCGGGAGGGTGATGGGACAGGGTCAGGGGAGAAGATCCTCCTCACCCCCCCACCATGGACACTTAGAAGCACCAGAGAATCAGCTGTGGGACTGATTTTGCTGGAGAACTCAGATCCCTCCCAGGACCACAATCATGTCCCTCTCCCTCTTCCATGCAGGTATTTGGCCATACGATACCCGCTGCACTCGAGGGAGCTGAGGACTCCCAAGAATGCTCTCATGGCCATCTGCTTCATCTGGGGGCTTTCCTTCATCTTTTCGGGTCCTTACCTCAGCTACTACCAGGAGTTCCAGCTGGCCAATGTGACCGTCTGCCACCCTATCTGGGAGATCTCCCAGCGCAAGGTCATGGACATCTGCACCTTCATCTTCAGCTACGTCATCCCAGTGCTGATCTTGGGCCTCACTTACATGCGGACTATTCGCTATCTGTGGAAGTCTGTGGACCCTCTCCAAGACATGTCAGAGTCCAAGAAGGCCAAGAGGAAGGTCACCAGGATGATCATCATTGTAGCTGTCCTCTTCTGCATCTGTTGGTTGCCCCATCACCTGGTGATCCTCTGCGTCTGGTTCGGGTACTTCCCTCTCAATCACACTACGTACGTGCTCCGCATCCTCTCCCATATCATCTCCTATGCCAACTCCTGCGTGAACCCCATTGTCTACGCCCTGGTCTCCAAACACTTCCGCAAGGGCTTCAAGAAGATCTTCATCTGCCTCTTGCACAAGAAGGCAGCCAACAAGGTGCACGTGACCCAAGCGACCAACACCGTCAGCACGCTGGAAGCAGAGCTCAGCGAGGTGACCCACCTCAGCGAAACCCTACCCAGCCGCTCTTCCATGCACTGCAAGGTCCCAGCTCAGCCCTGGGAGCAGGCAGAGCTGGTGGGACATCAGAAGAAAGCAGGTGGCTCCTTTATCACCTTCAACATCACCTAGCAGAGCCTCATCCCACCCCATGGCTTCGCAGTCTCCTACAGCATCACAGGCCTGGGGATGGGCTACGTTTTGGGTCACCTCACATCAAGTTGTACCCTCGTTCATTGAAATGCACCCAGATATCGTAACTGTTAAAGCCTTACCGCTGGCTACGGCTTCAGCCAAGCGGCCGACCGAGGATCCCAAGGGCAGGATTTGCTTCCACCGAGCACCTGCTGAGAGCAGAGAGATCCAACTCCCAAATCAAGTCTTGTGTGACATCCGTTCCTCTGTCACAGACAGACTGACACCCTGTTACGTCTGCACCCGGAGCCTACTGACAGCTTGGGTCTCTCCCACCAACGTGGTGCCTGGCTGGAGTTAGCGGGGTGGATTTTAGGGATGTTTGGGCAGGTTTGGTTCGTTTGTGTCCCAGGGCCATCTGCTTGGGCACAAACTTGACTTGAGTAGGACAATCCAGGAGAGAAGCATAGGAATCAGGAGCCAAACCTTTGTGGTGCAGCCGGCGCTGCCTGTGCTTTCACATCATCCTGTGGCTCCAGCGAGGTTTCCCCAAGCTGGAGCATGGTTGAAAGCAGCATCAGTCACTGCCACGAGTGCCATAGCCCAAGTGTGGGACTGCTGAGGGCATGGGACACTGCTCTGTGCTGCTGGCCACGGCTCCTCCCTGCCTTTTCAGTGCGTGCGAGGCTCTGCGGAGCAGCTCGCTGAGGACCAGCAAGGAGGGGGGCTGTTTGCCAGGGGAGCACGGCCATGGCCCCTCGGGACACGTCACACTGCCAGGGGAAGTGGAGCAGGACATCAGCGGGTGGGCGCTGGGGAGGGGGATTTCAGTGCTTTCAGACAGCTTGGGCACAGCTCAGCACCTCAGCCCAGGAGGGGTGAGGCAGAGGAAAGCAAAGCAGAGCACTGGCACTGCTTTCCCATGGCCGTGGTGTGGGGCTGGGCAGCTGGGGCTGTGTGGGTACTGGGGGACCCCAGGCAACTGGGGAAGCCACAATAAAGCCCTCCAACCTGCATGCCGTGTCCCGCTCCCTTGAGACACCCCTGTGTCCACAGCAGAGGAGAGGTGGGTGCTGAAGGGGTGGTGGGACATGCTGGACCTGAGGGGAGCTGCGGGCATTAGGGGAGCAAAGGGTGCACCCAGGGGTGACCCTGCACTCCCCTTAACGCAGCTGTACCCACACACAAGGCTGATGTGACATGCACCCCCCATTCTTCCCACCACAAAGGCTCCACAGGCAGCTGAGCCCTGCGACCGCCAGCAGCCGAGGGCTTTATTCACACCACCACCATCATCTCACCAGAAGCATCATCACCACAACAGGATCGATTCAATCTTTTGAAAACTCTGCAGCAGAGCGCAGCTGGGGGAGGTGGTGAAAGGATATGAGAGCTGGGCTGGGGTGTGCTGAGCATCCCTACAATGCTCAGGGCTGTGTCCCTGGAGCACCAAGCACCCACAGAGATCAGGTCTCTATAAATTGCCATTACTGAGGGTGCAAATCTGTCTGCATAGCTCTCATGACATCCCCGGGGCAGGGTTGGGGTGTGATGGGGGAGGCTGTTTCCATTTGGCTCCCTGGATGTCTCCAGTATTCCTGCCCGGGTCCCAGGGCTGCCCCCAACCCATCCTCAGCACTTGGCCTTTCTTCCCAGGAAGTTTCTGGCTGTTGAACGTTTGTTTTCCCCCACTGAGTGTTACTATAACCAGACCTTCCTGTCCCCCTGCAAAGGGCCATAAATCGGCCGCTGTCTCCTATCAATAACCATTATATTTAGTCTAGGCCCTCTCACGGCATAAGTCACAGGCAACGAGTGTATAAACAGCTCCATTACTTATATCTGCATTTATCTTCCCTGCCCAAGACTTCCCAACCACAGAAAAATGGCAAATCAGCCATGTAGACATGGCTAAAAGCCTCATCTTCCTCCTGCCCTCCTCCACCTCTGCTCAGAGAGCTCTGGTGGATCCCTCCACCATGCTGAGGGGCTCAGCCCCCTCTCCTGGGCACAGTTACCTGCTCACACAAGGGCTCACCACCTCTTTAACGCCCAAAGACGGGAGGCCCTGCCCTGGCATGCATGGGATGTCCCTTCACGCCATCACGGAGAAGACATGGACCCTACTCCCCTCCTTCGCACCCCCAGACCCGTTTGTCACACTGATCTCAACATGAGATGCAGCAAAGCATCACAGTGCCAGACCCCAGGTCACACCCTGGGAAGCCCCACAGAGTCAGCGCCTGCTTTCAAGCCCAGGTTGGTCCCCTTCGCACAGGGCTGAGTGCCCAGAAAGGACAGGAGTCGCCCCTGGGTTCATCTTTTTATAGCATTCACAAGAAAATAAAAATAACCAGCTCACAAACCAGCCAGGAAACCTCAGTCCCTGCATCGTGTCCTGGGAAGGGGCTTGAGAGCCACCCTGAAAGAACCCTGGGAGGGAGGGGAAAAGGAGTTGGGATGTACCCAGGACATTGTCACCATGGGGTGAGCACTGGGGTGTTCGGAGCAGCAAATCCCCAGGGATGTGCTCAGGCTGCTGCTGTTCTTGCTACCAACACACAGAGCACCCAGCCCCAGGGGACCCGTGGGGAGCAGGGCCAGGCAGTGTGCAGCCAGCCGTGCCCCAAACTCCTCTCCCATCCCCAGAGAGGTTCCTGGTGCCACTTCTAAGCCAACCGTGGGAAAAGCCCAGACCACAGCGTGGCCACTGGCCTCTCAAATGTGGGGCACCAGGCTGTCCCCAGGATGGGGATGACTCTAAACAGCAAAGCTGGGGCTCTGGGGACCCACTTCTTGCAGCTAGGTTGGCTCCTTTGGTGGCAGCATCCTGCCCACCACAGAACAGATGAAGAGGATGAAGACCATCTTCACTGACTCTGGTCAGTGACTCCGTTGGGACAGACCCCAGGTGACAGCCCTCCAGCTGCACAGGCAGCGAGTCCCACAGTCCCACCCTGGTGAAAGCAGATTTACAACACCCACCAGGGGAAAGTGCTAAATTACCGTGAACTTTGTAAACTCTGTTTGTTTCCTGGGTATTTTGGCAGCACATGGGAAAAGAGGCTCAAAACAGGATTAGCAGTTTAGAGCCTTGACTGTCAGCCAGAAGAGAAAAGGGGCCAGGTCACCTCTTCAAAACAGCTCCTCAAAGCCATACAGAGTGCAGCAGCACTGCTGCTCCCCATGGCTTGGCTGCTGCTCTTTTTGCAGCTCCAGGTCTTTATGAGGAGCCACAACGTCACTGTGACACTGGTGCTGTGAGCAGAGCCTTGGGACACTAGTGTTCAGCCCTGGGAGAAACAGGTTTAGGAATAAATAATGTAATAATAAAAAAAGAATCGATGGGCAAAGGGGTGGGGGTGGTGAACAAGCTGAGGTATGACAAACAAGGTGCCAAGTGCTGTAGGTATGACACGGCTGGAGCATCCCATGGCCTGTCTGTCATCCCCACCTGACAGCAGTAGCCTGGACACAGTGGGAAGAGGCAAAGGGCAAATAACTGCAAGCAAGAACAAGCCAGTGGCTGCACAGCAGCCTGCCCATGATGCCTCCTGCTCTGAATGATGTGGAGCCATCTCCTCCACCACCCCAGGGGACACCCAGCCCTGGGCATCCTCCTAAGCACACCAGCCATGATCCACCACCACATCCTGAGGTCGGCCAACATCTTCCCAAACAAGGGCAAGGCAAGAGGACAAAACAAGAGGGAAGCAAAGCGATGATGAAGTAAAGTCTTCACCAAAGATTGGCAGAGCTGGTCTCCCAAAGGAGAAACTCAGGAACCATCTTCAGTGGGAGAGACACAAAAGCAGCACCCTGGTGCTGCAGTTGAACAATGAGAATCAATGGGAAATAGCTCAGGAAAGGAAAAACAAGGTCTGGGTTTTTTAGGCAGCACAAGCAGAGCGATGTGCAGAGAATTCCAGCACCATCACTAACAAGATTTAATACAACCCCCCAAAAATCAATGTCAGTGACTCATCACTGCCAGCACAGGCAAGGGCTGAGCCCACAAGGATGAAGCTGTGCCCCAGAGATACAACACATCCCTGGGGAGTGACACACCCCCCAACAGTCCACAGGCAGAGCTGGGGAGACACTGCTGCCCTCCACCCGCAGACAGACATCTCGCTGGGTGCTGCTCATACCAGGGCTCAGCAGAAACCGACGGGGAGAGGAAGGAGTTTGGAAGCACTTGGTCTGCACTGAGTAACCCCCAGCCTTTCCAACAGCCTCCCAACCCCAGGGCTCAGCCCTGCTCTGCTGGGTAACTGCTCCAGGGCTGCCTGGTTGCACCCCATGACTGCTTTGAAGATGCATCCCAGGACACTCCCAGCATCGCTGCATCCCCCCTGCCTGTGCTGTGGGAAGAGCCAACACTGGCTCGTTTCTGGTTGCTGCAGCAAGATCCCAGAGGGGGCACCAGGCTTGGGGCAGATGCTGCACAGCACCAAGCTGGGGTCTGGCACCTCACTCCTACCTCTGGCACCCCTGAATCGCCTCCAACATACACCACAGCCTGCATGGCTGCTCTCACCCCTACGCAGGAGCAGCAAGGGGCCTTGGGATGATTAGGGATGATCGGTTTCTGTGGGTCTCTGGTGTGACATCCAATGGGTCCTCCCCATTTTATGGATCCTCTCCCATGGGTTGGTATTTGCTGCTTTGCAGGCAGCAAGATGGAAGCCTGTGCCAGCTGCTGGCTCAGTACACCCTTTACTGGATGCTACACAAGTAGAGAAAAGAGAAAAAACAAACCCACCTCTCCATCTCATCTGCCATTGCACTGGCTCTTCTGAGGATGAACCCATCTCTCTCTCAAGCAGCCTAGCCCTTCATCAGCCCTTCAAGGTTTTGCTGCCAAAACAAACCACAGTGGGAAGTGACTTTCACCCAAACAGAGTGTATCAGGCCCACATGGAAAACACAAGAGCATCATGACCTGCCGCTGCTCAGCAGCCTCCCAGCTGAGTGGGGACGGGCTCCCAGCCTGGCTCTTTGAGAGGTTTTATCTTAAATGAAGCCTGCTGCAAGTCCTGATGTTCTGGTTAAAGTTTAATAAAAGCAGAATTGATTAGGGGCAGTAAAATAGACAGACTAAACCCAGCTGCCCATCAAGCCCCAGGTTGGGCAGGGACACAAGGGGTACTTGGCTGAAACCTCAGGTTAGCACAAGCTTTCCAGGGTGCACATTTATCACTGGAGTTGAAGCTGTTTTGGTTTGCAGCTTTGATTTGTTTTCAAACACTGTCAAGGAGGGGGGTCTGAAGCTCCTCAGCTCCCAGCTGCAAAGCACAGCAGCAGCCCTGGGTGGCTGCAGGGACCCCAGAGCCCATCCCTGTCCCAGCAGAATTTGACAAATCCCTTCTGCTGCCCCAAAAGGTCAGTGGAGAGCAGGTGGCATCAGGCACTTTGCCCCAACTGACATCCTGCAGAAAAAAAAACCTAAAAAGCTCTAAAAAACAAAAACAACAAACAAAAAAAAACCCCAAAACGACAAAAAAAAACCCAAAACCAAAAAACCCAGACAGATGGGGCTCCAGATCCAAAACCTCAGGAGTCAGAGACATCTCCAGCANGTTCGGGTCCGCAGCCCCATCCTGCACCCTCAGCATCACTTGGGCCACACTCAGCGCTCAGCGGGGGTGTGAAGCACTTGTCTGCGGTGTACAGCGCTAGCTGCCACGATCCCTCTTAATTAACATGTTTCAAAGACATTCCTTACCATAAAAAGCCAAGGAGCAGCACTCAGGGCTGTTCCCAGCGCTGTGCTGCGCCGGACACAATTCGGATACTTGAGGTCAGCCCAGATGGGGTGAGCAGCTCCCCCTGCTTCCCCCAAGGAAGGGGGGGGCTCTTGATGAAGCGTGATGCTGCTCCCAATCAGGCCTGGCTGCCCCAGAGGCTGTTCTACAGGGGCGGGAGCCCATCCACCTCCCTGCACCCGTCCCCTGAGCGAGGCAGAGGCAGGTGGTGCAGGAAGGGCTGGAGCCAGGACAAGAAGGAGGTTGGATTTCAGAAACAGGGACCAAGTGGTTCTGCTTTCCCTTTAGTTCAGGGAAAAGGAGGTTCTTGGACTCCCACCTAAGAGCCCCACACCTGGGAGCAGCAGAAGCCAGCACTTACCTCCTTGAGCTCCTCTTCACTGCATGGCTGTCACCAAGGTAGGCTCTCAACAGCCTCCCACCTCCCTTCCTTCCTCCAGATGCAACCAGGGCAACCCTGGGGCAGCAAACAACCCAGCCAGCTTCTGGTGCTGGTAACAAAGAGACCAGGAGGGAGCAGGACACTTTGCATCCCGTTCTCTGCCTGCATCTCCACACCTGTGAGCTGAGCTGGACCAGCTCCTCACCAGCCCCAGGCTGCTACAGCTTTCCTGGGGGAATGGGAGCACAGCAAAGCCCAGAAATGCCTTATTCAGCACAGACCATGCAGAGGCATGTCCAAAGCCTCTGGAGAAGGGAATGCACCCTCATCCCAGACCCTAAAGAATCTCATGTATTTTCTTTAAGGTCTGGTTAGCCCAAGAGCATCAGCACAGGGAGGATTCCAGCTCCCACACACTGAAGATCAGCTGCTTCAGAAATGCTGCAGGAAAAGCTCCCTCCTTCCCACCGCTGGCTTTGCCTGAAATTATTCCAAATTAATTGCCTCACCCTGGGATCAGCTGCAGTAAAACATGTTTTACAGCCTCAGCACAACAAGTTCCGCTTGCTCTCCTGGAAAAAGAAATTCAGACCAGACCATTACAGCAGCAGAAACAATCCAGAAAGATGGAATCCAGCTCCTTCTGGTGAATGTCAGTGTGTGTATCCAGCAGACTCCACACCACGTGTCATGAAAGCCAGCAGCGCTTTGCTTATGCTTGAAACCGCTTTGTCCAGCACCTGCCAGCTTTGGAGAGGCTCTTGGAGCTGGCAGAGGAAAAACTGGCTAGTGCTGAAGCCTCAGGTTTCCTCAAACATTTGGGATCTGGGAGAGGAAGGCTCTTGGATCAGTCCTGTGAGCCTGCATGCCAGACACATGAGAAACAGCTGGGCAGGCATCAAGAGTTGAACCCACAGAGTGGTCCAGCTCAGGGCTTGAGCAGCCTGTCAAATCTCCTGCTTTGATGGGGTTTTTCCAGGTCTTTTCTACAGAGAGCAGGTAGTGTTCTTAGCCTACACGTGGGTCCAGGCTGAGGAAGAGGAAGGCAGGTGTTCAGAAAAGCCAGGAGCTACCCAAAACCCAGCTGTTTGTGGAGGTGACAGCTCCCATCCAGGCTCTTAACACCCAAACCCAGCATAGCATGGGGCAGGCAGGGCAGGCCACATCCTCAGGCTCACCAGGGCTCACCCAGCAAGGCAGCCTCCCTGCCAGGCAAAGGCAGGGGTGGTGGATACATGGCAGCAGAGGGGTTAAAACACAGCTCTGTACCTTTCTGCCATCGGTTCTCACTTGTTCTTTCAGTCTGCTCTGCCCTTGCCACCTCTCCTCCCCCTGCTTGCAGAGCCCAGGGCAGCAACACAAGGGCTCTTCCACTGCTGGGCTAATTAGACACCAACATACATTCAGCTCTGTAAACACTGCTCATGTGAATAATGGATTTGCTCCAAATTGCAAAGTAGCAGCTNGGGCTCCAGATCCAAAACCTCAGGAGTCAGAGACATCTCCAGCACGTCCCTGTCTGTGTCAGGGGATTCACCATCAGCCAGAGCAAACCCGGAGGTGAGCAGAGGGCGTTAGGTCCCACAGGAGCCTTGTTGGAAGCAATAGGGAGGGCGAGGGAGGGCGGGGGGGCGGNCCCTCTTAATTAACATGTTTCAAAGACATTCCTTACCATAAAAAGCCAAGGAGCAGCACTCAGGGCTGTTCCCAGCGCTGTGCTGCGCCGGACACAATTCGGATACTTGAGGTCAGCCCAGATGGGGTGAGCAGCTCCCCCTGCTTCCCCCAAGGAAGGGGGGGGCTCTTGATGAAGCGTGATGCTGCTCCCAATCAGGCCTGGCTGCCCCAGAGGCTGTTCTACAGGGGCGGGAGCCCATCCACCTCCCTGCACCCGTCCCCTGAGCGAGGCAGAGGCAGGTGGTGCAGGAAGGGCTGGAGCCAGGACAAGAAGGAGGTTGGATTTCAGAAACAGGGACCAAGTGGTTCTGCTTTCCCTTTAGTTCAGGGAAAAGGAGGTTCTTGGACTCCCACCTAAGAGCCCCACACCTGGGAGCAGCAGAAGCCAGCACTTACCTCCTTGAGCTCCTCTTCACTGCGTGGCTGTCACCAAGGTAGGCTCTCAACAGCCTCCCACCTCCCTTCCTTCCCCCAGATGCAACCAGGGCATCCCTGGGGCAGCAAACAACCCAGCCAGCTTCTGGTGCTGGTAACAAAGAGACCAGGAGGGAGCAGGACACTTTGCATCCCGTTCTCTGCCTGCATCTCCACACCTGTGAGCTGAGCTGGACCAGCTCCTCACCAGCCCCAGGCTGCTACAGCTTTCCTGGGGGAATGGGAGCACAGCAAAGCCCAGAAATGCCTTATTCAGCACAGACCATGCAGAGGCATGTCCAGAGCCTCTGGAGAAGGGAATGCACCCTCATCCCAGACCCTAAAGAATCTCATGTATTTTCTTTAAGGTCTGGTTAGCCCAAGAGCATCAGCACAGGGAGGATTCCAGCTCCCACACACTGAAGATCAGCCGCTTCAGAAATGCTGCAGGAAAAGCTCCCTCCTTCCCACCGCTGGCTTTGCCTGAAATTATTCCAAATTAATTGCCTCACCCTGGGATCAGCTGCAGTAAAACATGTTTTACAGCCTCAGCACAACAAGTTCCGCTTGCTCTCCTGGAAAAAGAAATTCAGACCAGACCATTACAGCAGCAGAAACAATCCAGAAAGATGGAATCCAGCTCCTTCTGGTGAATGTCAGTGTGTGTATCCAGCAGACTCCACACCACGTGTCATGAAAGCCAGCAGCACTTTGCTTATGCTTGAAACCGCTTTGTCCAGCACCTGCCAGCTTTGGAGAGGCTCTTGGAGCTGGCAGAGGAAAAACTGGCTAGTGCTGAAGCCTCAGGTTTCCTCAAACATTTGGGATCTGGGAGAGGAAGGCTCTTGGATCAGTCCTGTGAGCCTGCATGCCAGACACATGAGAAACAGCTGGGCAGGCATCAAGAGTTGAACCCACAGAGTGGTCCAGCTCAGGGCTTGAGCAGCCTGTCAAATCTCCTGCTTTGATGGGGTTTTTCCAGGTCTTTTCTACAGAGAGCAGGTAGTGTTCTTAGCCTACACGTGGGTCCAGGCTGAGGAAGAGGAAGGCAGGTGTTCAGAAAAGCCAGGAGCTACCCAAAACCCAGCTGTTTGTGGAGGTGACAGCTCCCATCCAGGCTCTTAACACCCAAACCCAGCATAGCATGGGGCAGGCAGGGCAGGCCACATCCTCAGGCTCACCAGGGCTCACCCAGCAAGGCAGCCTCCCTGCCAGGCAAAGGCAGGGGTGGTGGATACATGGCAGCAGAGGGGTTAAAACACAGCTCTGTACCTTTCTGCCATCGGTTCTCACTTGTTCTTTCAGTCTGCTCTGCCCTTGCCACCTCTCCTCCCCCTGCTTGCAGAGCCCAGGGCAGCAACACAAGGGCTCTTCCACTGCTGGGCTAATTAGACACCAACATACATTCAGCTCTGTAAACACTGCTCATGTGAATAATGGATTTGCTCCAAATTGCAAAGTAGCAGCTCTTTGTGAGCACTCCCAGCTCTATGGAAACCCTGGGCTTCGAGTGCTGCCCTCAGCAAATCATGGAGAAGATCCCCCAACAAAGTGAGCTGGAGTGAGGTGGGAGCTGGAGCTGCTTGGCCAGAGACTGCAGAACAACAGATGGGCTCCAAAGCTCTGGAAGACCTTGGTGTGAGGGTGGCAGAGCCCAGCCCTGCCAGTGTCACTCCAGGGCAGGCAGGAGAGCAGCACTTTACTCAACTGATGCCTGTGGGTTAAATAAAGGGATGTGGCTGCTCACAGGAAAGATGCATCAGATTTAACACAACAGGAGACCAGAGCAGAGGTGGGAAGCAGGTGCTTTGCAGAAATCAGTATGGGAGGAGTTCTACACAGGCTCTGCCTCGGGTCAGTGAGGAGCAGCAGTGAGAGTCAGCGTGCCACAGAGCTCCCTCTGGCTCTCCCTGCCCTGTCATGACATCAGCCTGGCTCACACAGGACAGAACTGCTACTAAAACTGGGGTAAATCATTCCTGGCATAGAACCAGACCACAGGTCTGCCAGGCACCACCACAGCCAGACACCACCGTGCCACAGAATCACTGAACTAAATAGTTGTTAGGAGTAATGGGGTGAAAATCCTTTGGGATCCCACAAAACTGAGATTCCCCAAACCCACAAGGGAAGTAGGCAGCACCATTTGGAGCTTACAGCCTGCCCTGAACAGAAGGGCTGCACCCACAACATGGGGTTGTTCTGGTACATTGGTTTGGTTTTGGGGGTTTTTGGTTGGTTGGTTTTGGGTTTCATGTGTAACATGCACTGAAGATAGACAAATGTGAGAGCCTGCACTGCAGCCTTTGCTCTGGATCCCCAGAAGAAGTCAGAGTCAGCCAGGAGGGAGCGTTTCCAAGGATTTATAAATCTGATAAATACAAGTTTAACAGCCTGCCCACCACAATGGGGCAGGGGAGAAGGGAAGGGAGTCCCAAAGGTTGCCGAGGGAGCTGGAAAGCACACGACTGCTGGAGATTTATGCTGATGTGTCAAACAGCTTCTCAATCATATCCCCAACCTGGTCAACCTGGTATTTGATGTACTTCTCAGGGTTCTTGGTGAAGGGCACGTTGCCATATCTGCAAAGGAAGACAAACCTTGGGTGACAGGGGCCTGAACACAGCACAGAGACCCACCGGCCTCTCCTCTGACATAAATCAACTTCACTCCAACATGTGAACCTGACAAGGAATCTTGAAGGGAGCAAGTGAATCTGGACACAACTGGTCTCCTGAAATTCACATGAGCAGCACAGGGTGGCTCAGAGCTCTGTGCTGGCTAGAATGTCTGCACTCCCCCTGACAGGAGACATTCACAACTAGCAGAATTCAGCTTGGGGATGCTCTAGTGCACAAGGTGCTAAGTCAGGGCAGCAGAGAAGGGCCTCAGCTCAGGCTGCCCTAGTCCCCCAAGAGAAGGAGGGACTAGGGGGGACATTGTCCTCTCTTCAGAGAAGAGAGGACAATGATGCAAGAGATCTTCACCTGATCAAGAAGGCACCATAGGTCTCTTTCACGATGGCCTTCTGAGCCCGTCGGATTTTGTCCCGTTGCTCCATGTCTGGGATGGCCCATGCCTTCTGGATCTTACATAGCTCCTCCAGCCCATCATTAAAACCCTGCCCAAAGGAAAACTCTGTCAGTGTCCTGTCTGCAATCACATCTCCATACTGAGCCTGATCTGGCCCACACTGCTGGTCACCAAAAGATCAGACAGATCTTGGGTCTGCCCGTCCCAACCAACTAGGGGCTTACCCTCCTTACCTTAAAGCGCTCCTTTATCATCTGCCTCTCCTTATCCTTGAGCTGCAACAGGGAGGGAAAAGATTTTACTTCATTTGCAGAAATAAGTTTCCAACATCAGCACTTGCCATCCAACTTCAAGTAGGATCCTACTTCCTTGTCTTGAATTCCCTCACCTAAAGCGGGGAGGGGAGAAAGCTGCAGCGAGCAGCACACCCTGCATTCAGCAACTGGCTTTCATCTCAAGTAGGCTTAAGGAGGGTAATTTTCATCCAGGGCAGACATAAAAATAAGACTTCTTTATGCTTCCAGTCCATTCTAAAGGAAGGTTTTAGTGTTTTGTGAAGTCAAAATAGAAGCATCTGCTTACATGAAAAATGTAAGAATGGAAGGAGAGATAAAGAGACTTGTATGAATCTGGGTCAGGGGAGATGAGAAGGCAGTGCTGCTCTCCACCAGCCACAGTATTCACTCTGCAGAGCAGTACTGGCAGGAGAGAGAATGTTACTGAGGAGTTTGGGTTGTTTTTTGTTTGGTTGTTTGTTTTTTTTTTAATATGACAAGGGAGATCACATTCCTGGCAATTTCTATAATCCCAAACCCATCCTTGCTCATCCTCTCACCTTCACTCCTGGTTGAAAGACAGGCAGGTTTCTCTCCAATATGTAATCTGTCACCTTCAACCAGCTGCATTTGAAATGAGATGAGGAGGAGGAAAATGTTATTCATGTCCCATCAGAACATCTATGTCTTCATCCACAATCCAGAGGCCACCCCAGACAATACACACCTTCCACAGTGATACCTTCCTAAGTTAGGTCAATCTAATTAATTGGAAACCAAAGCACTGGCTTTGGTTTTAAATGAGTTTGTTGTTTAGGCTAGTCGCCCCCACTGCTCCAGCAGCACGGGCTCCCAAGGACCTCTCAAACCAACAGAACCAAGGGAAGAGCAGAGGACATCACCTGACCTGCGCTGGTAGGTCTGGATCTGCTGCTCAATGAGCTCCCGGTAAGACCTCTCAGCTGTCCTCTGTGTCACAGCTACCAACTGGATCAGCTCAGACCTGAGAGAACAGAAATCCCGAAGCAGCATGTGAGCCAGCTGGTCTCAGGGCTGCTGGCAGCGTGGTAACATTTGCAGCCCCTATCAACCAGTTCTTTTCTGCCCTTGACAATAAAAGAGAGACCCTGAAATGCACAAACTGGGAGACAGAAGCCACTCCAAGTTACTTTCCAAAGCCAAGTCCTCAGTCCTCCCAATGATCAAAGGTTTCTCTACAACCTAAGGCATCTCTGATGCTTTTATCTTTCACCCTTGTCCAATGCAATGTTTATAATAGCACAAAGCTTTCAAAAGGGCAATTTTAAGAACAGAAGGAAGCTCAGAGATGAGGCAGGTTGGCAAGTAAATGCACTCAATGCAGAGCTCTGCTCCAAAACCATGCTTGGAATCAGCCTGGTCCTCAGGGACATGTACCCAGACACACACTTACTTTTCCAGAGATTTCAGAATGTAGTTGTAGTTGTTATGCAGAAAAATGGCACTCAAAGCAGGGTCTTCATACACCTTGGATTTACTAAGAAGGTTAAGCTGCAAGTTGCCCAGCACTTTGCCTTAGAGAGGATAAAACAGAACAGTAAGTTTTGCACTGAAACTCTCATTATTGACACTCCAAACCGAGCGCTCTGCACTGTTGCTGTGGGCCCACAGTGAACAGCACAGCCCCGACCCCACGTGCAGACAAGGGTACAGCCCTGTCCAGGACTTACACAGATCTTTCCTCAGCACATCACCAAAACCTCTCTGTGAACTGCTGCCTTTGTTGCACCTGGCAACACAGTCACACTCTGTGTTCAGAGTAAGGTCAACCGGACACAGCCTGACCATGATGCCAGCACAGCCGTCAGCAGCTGAGGGAGCTGATCCCCACTGTGACAGATCGTCACGAGGCAGTACTGTGACCTCACCTTACTGGTAAACACAAGATGGAGATCTTACAGACCCCCTTTGGGCATCTGGGAGCCTCTGTGGGGTGAGAGTGGTCTGAGGCACCTGATGACAAAAGCTCTGCAGCACAGCTAGCTGCTGCACCATGCTTTGTCCTTGCCAACTCTAACAGTCTGAAACTCCCAGTTCAGCCATTTAGGCTGAACTGGGAGTTTCAGACTGTTACAGTTGGCTCCCATCAGACTCCAGCTCCAACTTGGAAAGATCCCAGGGAGTATGAGACACAGCCATGCTGTTCACCCAGGAATGAGCTAAGTGAAGGGCAGCCAGTGGGGCAGGAATGGAAGGTGTGCAGAGTACTCACAGATGTAGGTGCTCAGCAGTCGCCTGCTGAACTCTGAACTGTAGCTACTGGCTGAAGAGCTGGTCTCTGGGGAAGAAAGGAAAAAGGAAAACTCTTATGCCAGTTAACATGCCACAGGGAAGGGGGGTATGTGTGGTCAGCCTGTCTCTATTCAAACACACCTCATCCCCGTTGCTATGGAGTAAGTGCAGAGCTCCTATCCACAGTGACATTAGCTCCCTGATTCAGAGCAGACTCTCAGGAGCTTATCCAGGGTGAGGGTGGAAGAGCTCTGCACCCCTCAATCCCTTTATCTACATCAAGTGCTGAGCACCATGTCAGAAGCCTCCCCTTTCCCAGTGCTCAGAGGACATCCTCTTGATCATAAATAGAGTCATTAAACACATCTTCCCTACCCTTCCCCCACCACCTGAAAAGGGCTTGTAAACACTAGAAATTAGCAGTCAGAGAACAAACAAGCTGGAGCTGTTAACAGCAGGCACACAACAGTAATTGAAACAAGCAGAAGAGCTCTGGAAAGTTTTAGCCATCCCCATGGTTGCTGATAGGGCCTGCTTGGCTCTGTACGTGGGACTGTGCCAGCATGGGAGCTTGCCCTTACAAGCAAGGACTCCAGGCTGGCACATGTTCCTCTATCTATGCATAGGAGATGGCTTTCTGCCCTCAAAAGCATGTGGGCATGAGTCCCATGGGACACGTGGGGTGGCTATTTCCTCCTCCCCCCACCAGAGAGTCTGGCAGCCAGGCCTAGCTCCGGTGGTCCAAGTTTATAAGCACCCCATGGGAAAGGCCTCGAGGCTCCTGTTGCTGGGAGTTGGACAATAAGGAGCTGAGCACACATGGGATAAAGCATGATGCCAGCTGGGCCAATTTGCTACCCGTGCCAAAGAGTGCCATTCAGTGCCATCAAAGTGTCTTTAGCCTGTTTCAGCTCATGTGGCATCCCCCATTGTCTGCTGGTGATGAGTCCTCCCTACTCTCTCCGGCCCACTGCCAAGAGTTACTTACCCTCCCCTTTTCCCCTTTTCAATTATGTTATTTACCAGTTCTGGAGGATAAAGAATTAACATACATCACCAGAGTCCGAGGCAATGTGGACAGGTACGTGTGGGTAAGTCTGCTTACCTCTGGGATCTAAAGGAATATTGTATGTGTCCCCAAGAACTACAAACATTAGGCAGAGCAGAGAGAAAAGGGGAGGGAAGAGAGAAAAAGAAATGCAAAGTGCAAAAAGACAGGTTAGAGACCACCATCCCTTTGAGAACAAAGCAGATATTAACACAGAGCAGCCACAGACAGCTACACAGGAGAGCAGGCAGGAGTCCTTCCAAGACCACAACCTGAATGGGGACCACAGAGGAAATGCAGAGTCTAATCTCCTTCCTCTGCTAGAGGCATTGCTTGCACTGTCACTGGTGGTATTTAGCAAGACACACCATTCCCAGAGAGTTCAACCCCACTTTCAAGGCAAAGGAAAGCTTTCCCTCACACCAGCAGCAGTTCACTGGTCCTTGAAATAAACTGCACAGCCCATACAACCTTCTCAAGAACCTAAGCAAAGTCATCCCACCCTCACTCTCCCCCCTCAGCATCCCTGCATGGCTCTACAGGGCCTTACAGAGCTGTTCAGTGGGCAAGAGCAAGTGGTTGGCATCACTGCATTGAACTGGTCAACTTTTCCTACCACTTGGGGCAAGCACTGCAGAAACAACTGTGCTTTGGGATTGCTGTGGGAGTTCTCACTCCATTCTAGACATCCATGCCTTCACTAGCAACTGGAAGCAACAGTGGAGAGGCACCCTTGGGGGCAAGTCACCATCCCAAAGCAGATACCTCTGTTTGCAGAAGGGCTCCCCCACCCTTTGTTTACAACCAATACAAAGAGGTCTGTGCTACCTTTTGAATCAGCTCCTATGACAGATCTCTGCAGCAACACCACTGCTGGTATCACCACCAGGAAAGGACATGAGGACAAGGTGGTTTCTCCAACAAGGAGAGATTCAAGGTCAGGAGTTCCTGGTCAGAACCAGGACAGAGCTGACTTCCTCAAGCAGCCAGCACAGGTGAGCTGAGCTGGCCTGGCTGTTTTCCACACCCCCTGATGTCAATCAAGCCCCTATAAAAGGGGTGGTGGGGCAGAGATGGGTTGGTGCAGGTGTGTGCATACAGTGGTCTGTGTTACCTTCTTGTGGGTCAGTACTCTGTTGTCCCCCTGTTGTCAGTAAACTGTCTTTATCCCAACCCACAGGGGCTTGGTCTGTTTGTCTCCTTGCTAGGAGAGAAAGCATGCTGGTCTCACCAGTGGAGAAGGCACAAGGCAGTGACCAGAGGAGATGTGGCAAGCAGCCACCCAGTGGAAGGCTTTTCTTTTTTCCAAGCAGGAATTGCAGATTCTGCCTGAAAGCAGCTGTAAGCTTCCCCCTTCCCCTGCTCCTAACAGGCTCCCTAACCCTCCCCAAACACCAGCCAGTGGCCTGTGTGTCCTCAAGTCCCTGCATCCCCTGAATCTCCATTTCTCCACCTCTCAAGCCTGCTCTGGTCCAACCTAGTGGAAAGCATGAGCTCTACCAAGGCCAAGGGTTCACTAGAGCTGCTGCTCTGCACAGAGCAAGCTGATGAGCAGCAGCATCCTATTGCACAAGGCAGCAGCCCTCAGGTTTTCATCTAGGCATTTCTTTCTGGAGCTGGTCTTTAGCATCCTGGAGAGCAGAGGTAAATCTTGGCTCTATTTTAGGACACACAGCACACTAACAGCTTAGGAGTCCCAGCCTGACCACAGCTAGATGCTGAGGAAAATATCCTTGTGGCTCCTGCAACAGTTCATCAACACAGAGCCCAGCTAAAGCTAGCAGAGCTGGACCAACCCTCCTCACTCAGTACAGCCACAGAGGACCAGTCCAGCATCAGATCTGAAGCTAGATGATTCAGGCATCCTCTCTTGATTCCAGGAATCCAAAAAGTACCTGATAGAAGCAAGTGTGGAAGGCCAGTAGGAAAACTCTCTGTATGCCTTGGGAATTCTCCAGATAACCAACTATGTGGTCATGGCAGACTGGAGGACAAGACAAACCACACAAAGGGTGAAGGACCCGACAAGCTCACAGAGTATGTTGAGATTTGATCTTTATGGGGAAGAGATCCAGACAATCTGAGGAAGAAAATACATGCCCAAACAAGCTCCATGCATGTACCTTGTGATGCCAACATGGCTCCTGCTGTCTCCTGGAAATCCAACAATTGCTGTAGGAAAAGGATAGCCTAGAAGCAAGGGAGGAACGTTATAAGCAACTGACATAGCATTTCCTATGCTCTGCTACTAAGGATCATGAAAGACCACTTGCCCCCAGCCACTTAAAAGCCTTCAAGAGGTGGGCCATTGTACTCCTCTGAGCTACTGGGTTTTACCCACACTGACATATCATGGCTCAACAAGGGTAATTAGCTAATCTCCCCATGGAAGCCAGTTAATTGTCCCTCCAGTATCAAGACAGGTTAACTTGAGAAACTTCCCAACTGTTTTTGGCACAGGATGGTTCAAAGTGATCACTACGTACATTGCTGGTGAGTTCATGAACTGTCCCATCTTTTGGCATGTTATATTCCTTGTCTGGATCATTCTAAGAAGGGAAAAGACACACAAGACAAACATGTAAGGGAATTGAAGGCATCCACCACACAACTGCTGCTGCAAGTGAGCTTTAGGCTTAATTATCGAGCCTCTCTCATCCCCAGACCTGGCTCTCACAGTGCCATCTCCTGGTGCTCAGAAACTGCAGCTCCTACACACCCCAGAAGCTCAGGACAGGTGGGTTTATTTTTTCCAGCATGTGACCACTGAAACTTCAGCTCACCTACCAGGCACTGCATTCACCAAGCCCACCTTACACAGGGCCAGTTACCTGAGTCCTCCAAAGGTTTCTAAGCCAGCAACTTTTCTTCCTTTCTAAACATGATTAAATTCTGAGATTGACTTGGTACCTGCAGAGGCCTCCAAGCCCATCAAGTTATCCACAATATGCCTGTTAAGGGTCTTAGGCAGAGGCCTCCTGTATTTGAAATCAGCACTCAGCATTCGGTATCTGCAGCTGACTGTCCCAAGTGATCCAAGCAGCAGAGGCCTGCTGACTCTGAAACCACACAGTCTCATGGAAAGCAGAAAGTTAAATCCCCTCTTCCAAGCCTGCTGGTCTTACTAGAAAGAACACTGAGGAGAATCCTACCTTAATGTTGTCTGCAAACTCTTCAAGTGCCTTTGCACCAGTGGTCTCCATGGAAGTGATCAGCCCTGGCAGTTTGTTCTTAGTGCCAGCTGCAGTTCCCTGGAATATTCCCACAGCAGGTCAGAGAAGGAAAACAATCAGCATCTGAACTTTCATTCAGCACCCACCCAGCCTGAGCCCCTACCACAGTGTCTCATTCTCTACTGCCCATGTGCCAGGAGAATATTTACAGCACCATCAACAACACATGAAACCCTGCATTGTTCAGGCAGCCAGGAAGGGAAGATGACGTGATCCTACGGTGGTCACCAGATCTTGCTACTTCTCATGTTTCCTCTTATATAGTACCCGATACAGGAGGAGCTTGGTGCATCACAGTCACCAACTGGAAGCAGATAGAGAGAAGCCTTGCTAAACCTGGATGCCACATCCCAAGGAACCCCGTGGCATGGTCCAAGGAGGTTCTTCTCAGAGCAGTCCATCTTCCAGACGTCAACAAGCACTGTCTAAACTAAGCTCAACAGTACCAGAGATGAAACATCTAAGGGGACATATATACAGCAGAAAAATGTATACTGTCCATCACCAGGTCATGACTTGAAGAGAACTGCTCTTAAAAGATGCTGGGACGCTGGTGCAGCATCACAGGAAGGAGCAAGCTGCATTTGTGTCACTTCTAGCCCATGCTGGAGGACAGAAGCTATATGGCGTTGTTCAAAGGCACTGTGATCACCCTTTCAAAGGTTCCCAGACAACCCAAGCCACAGGACCTTCTCCAATCCCCATCATACTTACCTGCAAGACCTGGTCAAACTCTGGCTTCATCTGCTTGAGATGCTTAAGGATGGGGAAGATTGTGAGCACAGCCGAATAGTCATGTCGGATGATGGCTTTCCGGGCAGCTGACACAATGTTATCCCCCTCCATGATCAAGTTATCTAATGACTCCTGCAACAAAGCCAGACAGTCAGAACAAAGCAGCATGGCTTTTGCCCAGACAACACAAGGGGTTCAACGCCAGATACTTGTTAAGGATGTCAATTTAGCTGATGGGTCATTAGCTTCATCCAGTGAGCAACTCTGAGCACATGTCCCCCCGGGTCTGGGCAGCCCTGGTTCCTTGTACAGCAATGGTGGTGCTCTTGGGCACTCACAGAAGGTGGTGGAATCCACATCTTCACAACAAAGAGGGAGTAAGACTTTGTGTGTATCCTTTATAGAAGTCAAGCACAGAGAGGCTCAACTGACCTGGATGAGAGAATCAAAGGTCTTCTTCTGGTGGTGCTCTGGAACGATCTCAGTCAGGAGCTGGTATTCACTCTGGGCCAGCTTGACGAAGGCACTAACGCAGTGAATGTATGCGTCAATCTCGATGTCGAAGACGTCATCCCTCCCTGTAAGGGCAAGATGGCTTTAAGAGAGAAAACAAAACTCACACTGAGCTTCCAGCAGCTCTGCTCAGTCCAAGGCCTTGGATTACACAAGGAGCACAAGGTTCCTCTGGAAAAGGCAGTTCTGGCTTTGCACCCATCCTTGAGAAATGACAAGAATCCTCTTCTCACCAAACCTGCCCTCAGGCTTCTGGATGGGAATCTATGCATACCCTGCAGGCAAAGTCACCTGCAGTTCAGGAAATGGGCACATCAGGACACCAGCTCTTTCCAGCCTCATGACAGAAGGGAAGTTTGGAGCTCTTCTGGGACACAGGCTAAACTTAATCAAGGGCTTGAACGCAGAGTACTAAACTCAGGAAGGTCTGAAGTGAATTATTCAGCAGCATTACTTATATTTTTAGAGTTCTTTATCTCCATCCATCATGCAGATGAAGAACTGCCATTTTGCATCAACATTTCTGGGAAATCAAGGCTGTCCTGAAAGCCAGCCTCTTCCCACAGGCAGAAACAGAAGATAAACAGGCAGATGAACATTTAAATCCTATGAAGCAGGAATATCAGCACAGCTAGGTGAGCTGCCTGCCACACAATACTGTGTACAAATGCAAACATTTGAGTCCTAGCATATGAATGTCTCAAAAATCCAGCAAAGAACCTGCTTGGCAGGCATGAGAGGTGCTGGTGTGATACAAGGGCCCACACCAACTCCTGCCAACCCCCAGCTGCATGTGTCAGCAGGACAGACAGACTCACAGCATCCTGCATACTCAGGCCCCTGTAGCAACCACTACAAGACAGCAAGACTACAGAGAGAGGCCTTTTTAAGCTACAGGAGGTGCTGCTGCTTTCCTTCTTCTGGCAACATCCACAACTTGTGGGAGAAAGAACCAATTCTTCCCTACACTGTCAGGTCCCTCAAGTTGTGTGTCAGCAGGGAACACACAAACATGATGTGGTTTTACGAGAGCCGCCCATGTGTTACACTCTGCATGTTTTCTTCACCCAACAAGCCAGTGTCTATCTATAGGAATGGACCCTTCAGCATGGCAGCCACCAGTCCTCAGCTGGACAAAGTTGGGATTCCCTGTTTGAGGGCTTGGGGCGTGTGGGATTAGTAGGAGTGAATTCTACTGAGAAGAGCCAGAGCTTCTTAGCCAGAGAAGACCCATACTCCAGGACTGCCCATGTAGATGAACGGCCCCTGGCTACAAAACTACCGTGAAACATGCTGCAAAGAAGGGACGTTAGGCAGCTCGTTAGGAAGTGACAACACGGTACTTACCGGCAGGCGGCCCGTGCTTGTCGCTCAGGGGATCGGAAAGGTGTTTAACTCGTAAGTCATGCTCATGACCTAGTGAGATGTCAGCCGGCACAAACAGAAGGCGCAATTTATCCAGGGTGGTTACAGCATGGATGCTCACAGTGGCGGGAAGCCGCTTCAAGCCTGGCTTATTTCATCTGGTGGACAGGTTTTTTTCCCTACACTGTCCCAGGAATGCTACCTAACCAAATCCCTTTGTTGGGCTATGTAGCTGTAGCAACCCTTTGAAACCTGATAAGAAGTGTGAGTTGAGGCATTTGTTGGACCATGGTTGTGGCTGGAACCTCCTGCCATAAGGTCTGGATGGCACAGTGAGCAGCAGAAGTCCAGTTGGCACCCACAAGCATTACAAATCCAAACTCAAAGCCCACCTCCTGCTCAGCACAGATTTTTTTTTTTCCTCTCCAAGTGAGTGATGTCACCACCTGGATTTTAGTAGACTACAATGTAGGTGCTGAAGAGATCTACTTTGGATTCATACACAGCAGGAGGCAGAAAGGTCTCACAGATACTGTGAAGCAAGACACCTCTTATCCCTTGTTGGGTATGACCTCTATGAGCAGAGGAGTTCAGAAATACAGAAGACCACCATTTAGGTAGGTCTCCACAGAGGTGATGTACAGGCACAATGCACTGTCCTAGCTGTGGTGTGACACTTCAGCATCAGGTTTGAAAGGTCACTAGGGAACTGGATGTCTCAAAGTCCAGGCAAAAAGAAAAAAAAAGAACAGAAACACCACAAGCAGATGTCATCAGAGCAGAACTTCCATTAGCCAGGTGGCTGTGGTTGGTCAACTACTTAAAGGTAACATTCCTCTCCACCTGTACTCATGTTTATGGAGACATTGAAATTCAGATGGTGAATTGAAAAAAATAATTCCCACTCTCAGCATCTCTTTTTTTTCCTGAAGACAGCTGTACCTATCCATTGCTGTCCACCAAGCACTGGGCTAATGGAAGTCCACCCTGGAAAAGCAAGGCTGATACACAGAGAAACTCAACAGTGAAGTAGCCAGAGCCATGATTACCTTCCATAGGAATGAGGTTAGAGGCCCCCTTTTTCCCATCTAGACCATGCTGAGAGTACTGTTTCAGAAGGTTCTGAGCCTTACGGATCGTGCCTGTCACCAGAGCCAGAGAGAAGAGAGAAGAAGACCTAGAAAATGAGTGAAAGAAAACAAACCCAGAACACCAGCCCTCCACCAGCAAGTCACCTGGACCCAGCAAGAGGATGCTGCTCACCAATGAGCATGCTCAGTACAGGAACCCCAAGCTCATGTCCAAGTGTGCAGATACAATGGCATTTCCAGGCTTTTTCCTGCTTGGGGAGAGGGGAGAATTCCAGCCAGGGTTACGGAATCAGGGAGGGCTCTAATCTGTTTGGTGATGTGGTGGGAAAACTGGGTGAGAAAACACAGGCAGAGAAGGGAAGCACCAAAGCACCCTTCCTTGTAGTGAGTTTTAGCAGGTACTCTGCATCCAAATGTACAAGGCTTGTTGGTTCCCCTCAGCTGGGGGAGCAGGGCTTTGCAGTACAGACAATCCCTGTCCAGCAGCACGTTGCCTGGTCCCCAGAGCCACCGTTGCAGATGGTCAGTTAGAGCTGCAGAAAGAGGGGTCTTTCTGAGGGGCATTTTCTGAGCATGCTCAACATAGACCCATCAGGAGCCCCACAGCCAAGGCAAGGAATGATCTCTGGTATTGCAGGAAGCAATCAAAGGGTGACAACCTCTGGGCTCCAGAGAGTAATTGCAGGAGCAATTCCCATCTCATAGGAATCACAGAACAATGGATGCTGCCCACCCATGTCTAACTCACATTGTCACCCTAATCCCCAAGACACTCCTTCTAAGAAACTGCAAATCAATTAAAACCATGGGGGGAAAAAATAACAGTGGGTTAAAAGATTTATACTTAACACACACAAAAACCAGACAGAACTGAACAAAAGTCAATGCTGGATATACAGCTAGAAAGCACAAAACAAGGCATTAATGAGACAGCTGAAGACTAAGCACTGGTTCCACATTAAAAGGTTAGTCGTCATGCAACAAGCTGCAATTATCACGAGCACATGGACACCCTCTCACAGCAGAGCTTTGCTGTTGCCTGCACAACAGGGAACAGAAAGTTTTGGGAAGGTAGAAGGAGTTTCTATAGGAGACCCAGATGAAAGAACTGGGCTGAGTAAGTGAAGAAGGATCCAAGAAATAAAAATGCTGCTGCCAAAATTAAGAGCTGCTCTTCCGCTTGAATGTAATAAATCCTTCAAACATGCAGCAAATCCCTCCTTCCACCAGTAACTGAGCCACACTGCAGCCTGGGAACGAATGTTGGCTGCCCAAATGCTTAGGATCACTACCCTGAGGGGAAGCCCAAGCACACACTGCTTCAGAACAGCACCCTGGGGTGCAGGACAGCTTCATCCCACAAAAGGATGAAGAGGGACAGAAACTTTAGCCCCTCAGACAGTATATGGGGAAGAGCAGTAAGTTCCTACCTAACTGCTGAACTGTCTTAACCTGGTATACTGAGTAACAGAAGACAGTTCCTAAAGTGTAATGTTTCACTAGCAACACCAACAGTTCAGAGTGTTCTCAAGCATTTAGCAGAGGAAAAAAAATTGTATCCATAAACCACATTTTTCTAGCAGGAAAAGTCCTCCCTCTAGACCCACACCAAGGGGGTAGGAAGACTTTCCCCCCTTGCTCTGATGATGCTTTGCTCCTGGCTTCTGCCACATGATCAAATGAGGGGGCTATGCTACTTCTGCCAAGCAACCCAGTGCTCTTCACACTTCCACTTTATTTTTAGCTACTTTTCACAAACCTTAAGAGCTTGGGCATACCAGCAAGTTCCCCTGAGCAAGCAGGGCTGTGACAAGCCCTGGAGCTAGGCACTAAGCTCTTCCTATTGCTCTTATGATGCACAGCAGCTCAACCCAAGTACCAGTTCTTTCACCTTTCCCACTTTCCAGCATCAATGGGAAATAAAAAAAGAAAAAGAAATAGAATAAAAATTAAGATAAATTGGTTTGAAACCCAAGGAGACAGTACAACTGTGGCTGTTGTCAACATGATCTTGCTTCACAGGCATGTGGCACATGTCTCCACAGCCCACCCCTGAGAGTTGCTTCTCAGAAGAGACCTGAAACAATTCTCCTGCATTTTATTTGCATAAGGACAATTACCTGTGTTTGCACTGACACACATGGAGTGTTCAGTGTTCACAGGCATCACTTCAGTGCTGCTGTATCCCTCTTACTTAGCACTGTAATTAGGCTTTAATGGATTCTAGTGGAAGCCAAATGCTTTTGTTCAGTGATTGTTTTTCCCTATTAGGCAGCTCACAAACCAAATGGGATGGTGTTTCAGCTACTAATGAAAACATCACATTCAAGCTAGGCTGCCATCAATATGGGATACGAGAAGACTCTTTATTCTGCCACACAAAGCCTCCACAGCCTGCTTTTGGGTAGGTTAGGTAAACTGGAACAATAAGTAAACTGGAACAGGACTCCCCTACAGCTTGAAAAGATTAAAAAAAAAATTCAAAAAAATGCCCAAAGGTAAACAAAATAAATCTGGATCTTTTGGTCCTGTGGCCCAATTGTTAAATAAAGTGGGTCTTGGGCATACATTAAGCACAGTTTTCCAGTCCCAAACCATTCTCCTGTTCTTCTCTTCCAACAGGCAGTTTTCTAACCAAGCAGAAGGACAACACATCCTCTTTTCCTAAGCAGGAGTCTACAAAACTGACTCAAGCTCTCTGACTTTTCCTTGTAGGCAGCCAGGCTTGATGATCCTACCAGCATTTTCTGCCGCCCACCCTGGCAACAAAGAGGTTCTGAGCTACCTGCTGCTCTCAGTCCAAAAGAAGAGCACAGGCTCTACAGGCATCACAAAGCAGCAACCACCTCCATATTTTACATGCATTTCTTTGCAGCAGGATGATCTGGGACTCTGACTGCACTTGGCCTCCAAGACAGACTGGTGACATTTCAAACAGCAAACTACTAAAAAAGCCTCCACAGATGGTTTCATCAGTTCAATCTGACTTAGCAAGTTTCAGTTAAGTGAACACACTCTGCTTTAGAAGCATCTCCACCAGTCAGATTCTCAACCCCATGCTGTAACAACAGAAGAGGGTACAGGGTACAACAACAAATAAAACAGCAACAAAGAGATTAAACCCCTCTGAAACAATATATGGGGGTGTGGTATGTTCTCCAAAATCCAGTACAGTACTGGGAGGAAGGGGGAGGTGTCTCTGCCCTTGTTACCCTGTCCCTAATAACCTCACCCTCCCTTTAGCTGTAGCCTCTTTTGTGCTCTGCTCTGTGGGTAAACAGGTTATAACACAGCAGATTTAGTTCGTTATTTATCCCTTGTAACAGGTTAAAGTGTGCATTGGGGTGTGCACTGGGATATTCTTCCTTAAGGACTATGGAAATCACGTCATTTGTTGGAATAATAAGAAAACCCCTTGTCTGAAATGCTTTGGTAGGACTTGACTTTAATTTGTGAAGCAATAGCACAGAAAAAAAAATTCTTTGTCCATAATTGAACAAAGGCTAAAATCAGGGGAATCAAACACCACCAGATGGATATTGCCACAAAGAGGGTCACTGTGCCAGTGTGGAGAAAGTATTAGGCCTCCATCTCACGAGCTGTCCTTGAAAGCTGATAGAACTGCATAAAAAAATGGTGAATCTCTGCTCAAATACCATTCCCCCCCCCATTTCATTTCACCTTAGTACAGTTTAGTAGCTAGAAAAGAATGCCAGTGTCTATGGCACCACTGTCCCTCAAGAGCTGCACTCTGATCCTCTGCCTTGTTCACAGGAGATTGGAGACAAATTAGCCACTATTTTTTCTTGAGATTAACAATACCCCAATAGATGATCCAAAATGCTCTTTCCTTCACATTGTCAGCTCTAAAAGGGTATTCACACTGTGCTCTCTGCCTTCTACCTGGCTCACCTCACAAATGCCAATTAAGCTGGGTAAATACAGGCAAAAATCTACAGCCAAGACATTCATCAGTATAAGTAATTCTGGATATCCAAATGCATCCATTATGTAGGAGCCATGACTGTACAGAACAAATGCTGGTGCTCTTAAATGTCTGGGCTCCTTTCTGTGGTATGTGAGAATCCAAAACCTGAGACTCATTACTGAGCTAAAAAAAATATTTAAAAATCTTAGTGACTTTTAAAAATCTAATTATGAAATAAAACCCTCCTATTTACCTAGAGCATAGGGAAGATGTTACCACATGCCAGGCTGCTCAGAAACATCTGCTGACCTTGCTGACTTCATAGCCATGAAAACCCAGGGATCTTCCCAGCGTTCAGTGAGAAGAGTGAGCTACAGACCAAATCTGAAGCATCAGCTGAGCTCACCATGGTTCAACTACAGATCCCATCTGGCATCTTCCCAGCAGAGCTACTGAGCCACACAAACCCAACTTTTAACTCTAAGGATCTTGTGGTTGGGCGGGAGACACCGTTCAGGAGCTGGTTTTGCTGCGAAGTGCAGTATAGCTAATTCTCCTTAGCAGGAGGTTACTGTCCTCTACAGGTCTCCCAAGATCAGGGGCAAATTCTGCTGTAAATACCTGTGAAACTGCAGAGGAAAGTTAAATGTGACACATTTCCCTGTCAGTTGGTTCTCTGCTGACAGGGAAAAATCCACTGAAGTGCACAGACTGACTGCCTTCACCAACTGCAACTCAGATATCAGCTCTCAGGAACAGCTCCTGAGCACAGCAGCGATGGCATGGACTCATCTGAAAAGACCAGAGGGATGATCTCTGGATCTCAGCACCTTCCCCAGGCAGCCCTCCCTCTGCAAATATCCCAGGCACACCCTCTGCTTTAGCAAGAAGAGACCCAGCAAAGCCTCTCCACGCACAAAAGTGAAGAGAGCGAGCACCAGGTCCAGCACACGGACACACAGACACATGTTACCTGGGATGAGGACTGCTTTCACATCAGGGTTATAAAAATAAACACAACACAATTAAAATGGGTTTTTCTTCTCCTCCCTTTGCCCATCCCATCCATTCCCAGTCCCTACCCACATTTCTTACTGTTTTCAAGGACCCAATAAGACTTATTTGGACAAGAAAAAACAAAACAAAACCAAACCAAAACCAAGCTAGGGGAATATTTACAATGAAAATCCACAGAAAAATGGACTTTTCTGATTTTCATCATTATTACAGAGACAACAAAGTGCTGTGACACACAGAGGGACACCATCGGTGTGTTGCTGTGGGAGGCAGGTGCTGGCCCTCCTCCTGGCTGTGCTCCCACTAGATGGCACGTTTCAGAGAGAGAAACTCCAGCTCTGTGCTCCTGATACACCGGAGTGACCGTCCTCACCTGCTGCAGAAAATGCAGCAGAACTCCGTTGTGAGGAGAGGTGGACTAACCCACCAGCCACATTCGTAGCTCTCCCAGAGACAGGTGGAGGCAAAAGCTTCAACAGCCCTTCCCAAATTCAGACAACTTTGGATCTCATTTCTGTAGGCACCTACACAGTCCCCATCTGAACACCTTGGTCTCCTAGCACAATAATAATTTATTCATAACTAATGATGAAAGTGATATGTTTTATCAAGTCTGAGTTTTCTATTTTGATGTGGCACAGTCTATATTTCATATTCCAAAGCAGAGGACAGATGTTCTCAGATCATATTCTTTTATAGCCCTCTCTGGTCTCTTATTTATCTCCTTTGTCAGGGCCACAGCCTTTTCTCTCCTTGTATACAGGACCCCTCTGCCCACTTCAAATCACCCAGAGAACAGACCCAATGACTTGATAAATGGAGACAAAGTGTCTTTAATCTCAATGCTGAGTTCAGAGGAGAGAAGAACTGTTTATCTCCAAAATCCCAGCCCTGCTCCTATCCTAAAAATCCATTTTGGACACAGAGGCTGCCTCAGCAATGAGAACACCTGCACAAATGTGTTAGATACCCAGGCAAAAGGACACACAGTCCAGTGATCCTTTGCTTCAGGGACTCACCTGGTCTTTTGATCGGCTTTTTGGTGGGAGTGTCCTTCCTTTTGTTCTGAATGGCAGGGGAATACGGCACCCCGCTGGAGGAGCTGTTCTTACGGAAATGGTCTTTCAGCCCCTTGATGGAACGGTCAAGTTGGACAGAGCGGATTTGGAAGTAAACAGTCATAAAATCTAAGGAGATGAAGTGAAAACAAGATTATAGGCAAAGACAGACCACTATATGGCAAAAGAAACTATTCCTGAAACACCCTGTGCCCCTAAAGGGACTGGCTAGCATTGATGTGGGACCTCAAGTGTTTTTCCCTCCCAGAGTTTTTCCTATTTTCTTCCAAAACTTCTACCTTCCCTGCAGTATTTGTTCCAGTCCTCCCACTGCACACATGGTGGGTTTGCAATGTGGCTTCTTTAAGAAGTGGCTAGAAATTTTCTTAAGGGTCTGATAACATTAAGTCTGTGCACTGTCACCAAAAGCACATCAGTGCAGAGCTCATGGAAGACATTTGTGCAAAGCAATGCCAATGCAAATGCTCAGTTTCTAGCAGGAGAGACTTCACACACTTCCCAGGATCCAGGGTGCTTGGGAACTAAATGAGGTGCTCAGCACTTGAAAGCAGAACTCAAACTGGCTAACAAAATATGCTAGATATGCTTGAGTTGCCTTTGATCACAGAAAAATTCTTAAGAAGCTTTAAAAAACGTTCATCATACTTAGGAAGCAGAGTAATCCCCACTCACTGAGGAGGGGGTGATTGGAGTAGCTGTATGCATGAGAGTACAGGTTTCCTGTAGCAAATCTAAGTCATTAATTCAATTCAATTCAATGTTGATGCTGCAGAACAGGAGAGACATACTGAGTGAAGTGTTCTGGGCTGCTTTCCCTCTCAGCCATGGTCACATTTCACAGAAAAAGTTCTGTTCATAAATACTTCCTGAATGGAATAAGTGACCAGTGCTCTGCACATTTATAATAAGCAAGCTCCATCAGAAGGCACTACTGTGGCAAGTTAAATGGATTTCTGCTATAGGACATTATCCATTCTTATGTCTCATTTATCCAGTCCATGTCTTATCCTTTAAGATAATCTGTGCTTTATTTACACAAGTTTTGCTCTCATCACATTAACCAGCAGATCAGCCTGTTCCCCTGATAAACTATGCTTCAATCTCACTAAAAACACCATAAACCCTCCCCCACAAAAAAAAAACAGGGGCTTAAAAAAGTGACTGAGACACTTACCTGAAAGGTTCTGCTAAGGCAGTCACTGGCCTTGCTAGCACTGCATGGTTTCTCAGTCTCAGCAGCACCTGAGCCGAGGCTCTGTGCCTGAAAGCATGCGATCTACAAGCCAAGCTGCGCAGCCCTCAACACCCTACTCTTGCTCTCAATCACATCTGGGAAGCAGCTGGAGAGCACTCACATGATACAGAACTACAAGGGAGCAGCATGTAGCACCACCAACCTAAATTCCTGCCGTTTTCCACCAGCCAGCCAGAAATGCGGATGATGTCGTGCAGGACACTCTCTGGGAGGTGCTCCAGAGGCATCTCCTCCTGCGTCTCCATTTCATCATCTCCGCTGATCAGGTCCAGGATGAGAATGGGGGGGACTGGCTTGGTGTGTCTTGTCATCAAGCTGCGGAACTCTGACTCCAGGGACTCCTTGCCCCTCTCAAAGAGGGATTTCTGGCACAAAACAGGAGGACAGAAGTAACACAGGGCTTCTGTAATCAGTCATCCAAGAGTACTTCTGCATAACACGGTTTCTGTTGCATTTCTAACCACTGCCAAGTATCACGTGCTTCAAAGTCCAACATCACCCATAACTAAGAGACTTTTAAAGTGAATTAAATAAGAAAATGCTTGGGAGGTGCTCAGTTTTCAAGAGGGGTTTAAACAGATATCTCATTCTGGTCAAGCAGCTGAAGGACTGACAAGAGCTATTCAGGAGGAGTTTCAATCAGCTCCATCACACACACAAGATACACTTTCAGAAGTCCTACTGACACAATGCATACAGAGTGTACACCACCACAAGCAGAACTGCTGCTGAGTGCAGACCAAACACCTTCTTCACCACACAGCAAGCCCAACAGCCTCTCAACAGCAAGAGGGCAAGTGGCAGGGCTATTTCTGTCCCTCTCTCACCCACACCAGGTTCCAGACCAACAAACCTACCACACGGTTCAGCTCTGGGCTGTCTGGATTGTTGTCCTGGAAGTATTCCACTGCTTTCTGGATTTTGTCCATGCAATTCAAGTATTCCTCCAGTCTCCCAGTAGGGCTGAAAATAAAAGCAAAATAATAAAAAAAAAAAAAGCAGTTCCCCAAGAAGCAGAAAGAAGAAAACAAGAAAGGACCAGACCAAACTCAGGAGACAAATAAGAAGGAAAATTTCAATTCCGGTTTCTTCAACTAGGAGGAGACCACAGGATTCCCTTTTGCCATTTCACTCAATGCCATAGCAGAACACCTAAACCATGCAGGAGGTGCAGAAGTACTGGTGACTGAGCAGCACTCTCAGCCTTGCCTTCCTCTCCCAGCCAGGCCACAATGGAAAGGTAGAGGAAGTTGCACATCCCACCCCACAGAAAGCTAAAAGCTGGCACTAGAACATTTCTGTCTAATCCTGGATGCAACAACAGTGCAGGAAGAATCTTTGGGGAAAGGGCAGAGGAAAGAAGAGCCACCAGTGCAGAGTCTGAGCAGCCTTTGCCCTCTGGGGATTGCTAAAGGTCATGTCAGGAAGCTTTTTGGTGAACTGGTGATGGGAAAGAGTGTGGGAAGGGTACAAGGAACACTATGATGGGTGCACGGAGGCATCTCCTACTTCTGTCCAAAAAGGACAAGACAAAGCTCCTCAGCAAGATCTAGGTGCCCAACTCACCCTTCTTTTATGATCTTTTCTGTATCCTTAGCCACATGGTAGTAGCTGATGACGTGATCCAAGCAGGACAGAGTCTTCTCCACATTCTCCTGCAAACGCTGCAGGTTCTCTGTCTGTTTATGGACAGGGATGATTGAGTTCTCCAGCTTCATCAAACGACTTTCAAAGGAGGAGAGGATAGAAACCTACATGCCAAGACAGAAACAGAGATGAGAAGACATCCTTCCACCTGGATTCATACAGTAGGGCAAGTAGTTAGAGCAGGACTTTCAGGTCCCAGCTTCTCTTTTTGGGCTCTGCTACTCCTTAGGTGGTCTGTTTAATCTATGCTCCCATTTCTATTAATAATCACAAAATAGACCACATGGCATACAGAGAGGAGCCAACCCTGAATTAAATATTTGTTAAGTGTGAAAACAATGTTCTAAGACAGTACTAAGGAGGAAAAAAATCTATTTGACAGCATGAAACAAATCCATAGGAACTGTCTGGAGGGTCCCTCACTAAACAGAGCAACAAAGGCATAAATTAACCAGCAGACACTTTGCTCCATCCCACTTGGACCCAAACATGAGATGCACAACATGAATTTACAGGTCCAATATAGCATGAATCTTCTTTTCCATAATGACTTTTAAAAGGGACTTTGATACTGTTTCTGAAACATGGAAAACATTAGCAAGCACATAAAAGTGCCTTAATATCACCTTTTCTGGTCCAAAATATATTTGTTTAAAGATTACTTTCTACCTCTTAAATAGAACACTCTCAAAATACCTTCAAAACAACACCTGACTTTATGAAGCAATAACATGATGTTGTTGCACAAATCAGACTGGGGTCTATTAATACCTTTTCCCAAGAGAGAGGGCAGACTGTAGAGACAAGGCCACCAGCTCATTTGAGGCCTCATCTCTCCAGAAAAAAAGAGTTTAGGATTGAAACATTCATCAGTTTTCCACTTTGCCCAGTCACTGAAATATAAAACAGATGCAAAGTGAGTGGTTTATTGCTCTGCAGTCCTCAGGTGAGCACAGTGACAGCCTCAAAAACAGATTCTTCTCAGAAAAAAAGTAAACCAGGTGTAATGAATGAATTTCAAGGACCTCTTACCATATTCTTTGTGAGTTGGTCACTCTTCTCAAGACTGTCTTTGATAAAGGACAGAGTTTCTTCTTCCTGCCAGTAGGATGAAAAAATTGTCTCCAATTCTGAAAGCTAAGCATTTAAGTGACTAACTATTGCATGTAGGTTTTTTTTACAAGTCCTGGTAAACATTGCAGCAAACCACATTTGGTCTGAAGCTGAGGTTGTATTTAATATACCACCTCTCAATAAAAATCAGCGCAATAGACCCAAGGTGCAAAACACCGACAAGGGAGCTGTTTATGGATTACTTGTTTCTGTACAGTACCCTGTCACTGAGCACACTAAAGTCACAACATAACATAAAACCCCTTGACCACAGAGTCACACTGACTCAGACCACACATTTCCCTACCACAGTGATGCACAGGCACCATCCAAATCCCACAGCCAGCCACAAACTCAAGCAGCCAACACAAAACAACCACCAAGGGCTGTCTGCAAGTCACTGAAGCCCGGAGCTAAGGGAGGAACCGCAGCCTGCGAGGGCTGGTCTCACAGGCTGGAGCTGACGACCTTCGGAGAGAGCCCTCAGAAGCTAGCAGGCCCCAAACCCGAAGTGGCAGGCAGAGACACCCCTTAACCCTGAATGCCCGAGGAACCTGAGGATGCTTCCAGGCCCGAAGAGGGGGCACCAGGCCCCGCAGCCGATCCGAAGCCCGGACCCACCTGCTTGAGCTTGTCCTCGATCTCCCGCCTGCGGGCCGACACCTCCTCGGTGGGAATCATCCTGCCGCGGGCCGCCGAGGCCGCGCCGCTCAGTGTCCTCACCCACACCCGCTTCCGCCCCCTGTCACTGCCGCGCCGCCATCTTGGGAGCGGAAAGGCACACTGAGCATGCGCAACAGCACACGCCACCATCTTGAGAGTGGCTGGCACTCAAATATGGTCAGGAAAGGTACCTGTGGTTAGAAACATGCGCATTTGCCCCAGAGTAGAACAGACGCATGCGCACTACGCTTCGTGAGAGACATTTTGGGCGTGGCGGGCAGGTTATGCCGCCATGTTGGGAGTGTTGTGGAGGGTATACCCTTTACCTTGCTGTGGGGTCGGGCCTGGCTCCCCACGTCCGACGTCCCCGCTACGGCCTGACAGGGCCGCACCTTTCAACAACAATATCAGCGTCGTCTCCACAGATCATGGGGCCCGGGAGGGGTGGCGGCAAAGCCACTTGGCTGCCCCCCTGCCAAACCCCTTAGGTGCTGAGGCCAGCTCTGCCCCACACCTGGGGGCAGAGACAGAATGGAGTGCCCCTAGCCTGTATCCATTCTCCAGAAGGAAAGGCTACTGCCACGGGGAAGTGCAGCCTTCTCCCTCTCCGGCAGTGGGGATGGCTGGGCTTCTCACACACCGGGGCAGTTATGGGGCTCTGCATCCTCATAAATGATCAACAGCCTGGAGCAGGGAGCTGCTTTTATCAGTACAGACAGTCCCAGCCACCCCTCCGTCTTGGGCTGCTCTGAGGCAAGGCTCCTGCCGTGTGAAGGGACCAGCATGTTCCCATCCATCTTCCCTTTGTCAAACCACCCCGAGCTCTGGAAAGGAGCTGAAACAGCCCAAAGGGCCTCTTTTATTCAGCAACTTCAGTGCACTTGATAATCCACCTTATCATGCTGCAAACAGCTGTGCCCAGGCTCTGGCTGCTGCAAGGGGTGATGCACAGCCAGGGCACTGTGTTTTCAGTGTGTGATACTGCCCAGCCACAAGTACCTGCTGTATTTTATGGGGACACCTGCCAGAGGGGATCTTGTCCTGTCGGTATAACAGAGCAGATCCCTGCCTGGAGTCAGCTTTTCCTCACTGGGCTGGGGTGATTAGGAAGGGTTGAGGATTTTTTCCCCTGTATACAGCAGACCCACCTCTTTTCTAATAGCAATTCATGGTCTTTCTCCTAACACCCCTTCACTCAGAGGACAGACAGAGCCAAAGGGACATCTCCCCTTGCTGAGCCTGGGGACAATACGCGCTCCCCTGAATAGTGCTTTATATCGCTTGAAAAGCCAGAAAAACAGCTCCCTCACCCCCTCGTGGGGTGACTGAGCTTTCAGATCAGAGAGGGAGCTGGGATAGAGGCACCCAGCCTGTGTCCCAGCTGCTAGGTGGGGTGATGAAGAGTGATGTACAGAAAGTCACTGTGTCAATAAATGGTGTAAAAACTGCCAGAGTCTGCAAACATGAGGTGCGATGCCACATCCAAGTGGAAGCAGCAGAGAAAACCTGGCTTGCAGGTGAAATCCACCGAGTCAAAGCAGCGGGGATTATTTCTGTTATAAAGAGAAAGAAACTGTAGAAATGCTGCAGTTTATGTGTTAAAATACAGCATGAAAAGGCACAAAACAGACCTGGGATCTCTAGGCTGTAACACCCTCCCCGCCCCCAGCTCATTGCTGGCCGTTTCTGCAGCAGTGAGTGCAGCTGGCAGAACCACAGCTCTGAGGTAATCCCGGTCCCGCCACCTTCCCGCCAGCCCGCCGTGGTCATGCCACTCTTCCCACCCTACAAACCGCCAGCCGCAGGGTCCCAGCAGGCCCGGGAAGAATCATTCTCCGCGCCAAAGCTGCCGCCGGTGGATGAAAGGCAAACATGGTGACTCAGCAGCGTCTGGGGAGGAATGCTGAGTCGCTCGTTACTTCCCCCTCCATGAGAGGGAACAGGGAGAAAAAGCCCCTTTTTTCTTCCGCAGAGAAGGGATTTTCTTCCAGGTGGCCGCGCTCACTGTGAGCATGGGCACAGAAGGCAGAAAACACATCTCATAGGGCTGAGTAAGGGTTGCAACCTCAGTGGAATGTTCATTTGGGGCTTCGGTGCACTAACGAGAAAGAGCTCAGCAGTCCCTTTTGCAACATTTGCCATGTAAAACTGGTTCCAGTGCTCCAACACCCAGGACACGGGATCAGATCGGAGCCCGATGCCTTTGGGGCGTTAGAGGCTTCGTTATTCAGCAATGGAGTTTTCGATGCCACAGGCATGAGGAAGTGGCTTCTGCTCACAGGGACGTGACAGGTGCTCCTGAGGACAAGTTATTCAGGGTGTTGGTCACCCAAAAAGCTGCAGAAAAGAGAATTAACCTGATTTACAGGTGGGGAAACTGAGGCAGGGAGGTTTTGCCTGCTCAGAGCTTGGTTCTGAATCACTGGAAAGACCTGAATATCCTCCAAATCCATATTTTTATTGGTTGCCTTTATGGTGGTGAAGGTCATTGCACAAAAGCTGTAATCTTGACAAGTTTCAAGATAAAATCAATTAATAAAAGCTCTCAAAGCAGGGACTTTCTGTCCCCTGCATTATGGCTTGGTACTGCTCACAGGAACAGTTCCTGCTTAAAAATCTGGTAGTTTTATTGAAAAAAAAAAACGAACCAGAATCATGCCTGCTATTGCCTCCCACTGCCAAGGTTAATCCAGCTGCTGCATGGAGGGGACACTGGGGACACAATGGGGCAGCAGCTCTCCCCTGAGCCACAGGAGCTGCCTGTGAGGCATGCAGCGGTGAGGGAAAAACAAGATTAATAGAGCCAGGAGCCTCCAAAAGGGCTTTGCATTTGATGTGGGAGAGGAGAGAGATCAGAGTATGATGGAGCCAGGATTAACATAAAATTACAAAACTTTCATTATGGGCTGAAGGGCTGTCCCAGGCTGCGTGCCCCCATCGTGTGACCCGTTGGTGTCCCGGGCTGCGAGAACGTGTGGGAACACCATCGCTGGTGGCACTGCCCTCATCTCCTCCCCAGACACAGCCTATTCTGTCTCCCCTTGTGTCAGACAGGTAGAAAAAGTGATTAATCTTTAGCCAGATTAATCTTCAGACACAAAAGCCAGGAGCTGTGAGCTGGCTGAGAAGTTTCCAACTTTCCCTTCCAGGTGGGGTTAAAGGGGAGAGCCCCTGAAAAAGGAGGCAGGTTACACAGACAGGGCATGGGATGCACCCGGGCATGCATCCTGGACATTACCCTGCCCATGAACTTGAGGGGGTGAGACAGAAACCAAGTCCACTGGAGGACTTTGCCTCCCTGGTAACGTCTCTAAGCCTCTCTGGCTTCGCTTTGATCCTGACCTGGGCCCGAAGCATCGCAGTGTGCCGTAGGGATGGGGAAGGCTCACAGAAAACCGGGTCCATGTGGCACAAAGGTTGTGCTTAGACTCCCACAGCAGTCACCTAATGGGGAATCCTGCAATGACCCTCACCTCCTTGCAGGAAGTGAGTTCCTGGGGATCAGTCCCTCAAAGCCTGGCCCCAGAACTCCCCCCAAACTCCCATCGGTTGCAGACATAAGCTGTGGTCTCTTTCTGGCTTTCTTTGCAGAAGGAATTAGGGTCCTGCTGGGAAAACCTCCCCTGTGCTCTGGTAACTGCCTGCATAGCCAGCTCTAAATGGCTTTTTGTAAGTGAATGACCAGGATTAATGTGGTTCCCCTCCTCACTGTTTACATAGCACTCTGCCATAGTGGGGGGAACAGGGCAGAGACACCTCCTCTAGGCGAAGCCCTTGGGCCACCGAGGAGCTGGCACATACCGGGGACTAACATCATGCCACCCAGCACACACTGAGCCCTTCCTCTCCTCCTCAGATCAGGAGAAGGGATTCCCAGCTGCATTTGGGATGGGATGTGATGCACTGAGAGCCTTGGTCCTGGAGAGAGAGGAACTACAGGGCACAGTATTTTGTTAGCTGGGGGCCAGGCTGGGGATGATGCTCATTTTGTCTCTATGCCACGTTGCTGGGGAAGGAAGGCGGGTATTTGCCGTACGTGTCGGTGTCGGGTGTGCGTCAGCCCACGTGACAGGGACGGGGAGGCCATGAAGGGCTGCAGCTGGCTCCATCCCCCCAGCAGGAATGTGCTCGGTGACCCTAGGGCTGACGAGGAGCTGCCCAGTGAGACCACGGGGTCCCCTGAGGGGTGCAAGTCCAATGAGCTCTGCTCAGGGGGGAACCTCCTCTGCCATCCCTCTCTGCCTGCAGGGGGTTACAGGGGTCCTGCCTTCATCTGTCATGCTCCCAGGGGTGGGTGCCAACACAGCTGCCTTGCCACCACACAGCTCTGACCTCTGGATGCTTTCCTGCCTGTTAACGTGTCTCAGAACCAAAAGCCACTGGGATGGAGCGTTACCTCCACAGCACCTGCAGGTCTCCTCTCCCCATTCCCAGTCCAGGAATCATCACCATTGTGGGTGGCAGCACAGGCTTCCCAGAGGAGTGAAGACAAATCGACAGCTCACACTCAGCCTCTGCTAGGAGCAATGGGGATCCCATCCCACGACACCGGTGAGCCCGGAATGCTCACTGGGCTCCCAGGGCAGACAGCAGTCACCTCTTCCAGCTGGCCACAGGGAAAAAGAGCGCCGTTTCGGAGCGGAGCTGCGCTCCCTCGGCTGCCAGGCTGGCATGTTGCCCATCAGCATGATGCCAGGCCACATTCTTTGTGATTTCTAGGTCAACACCCACCGCTCATAATGCCCCCGAGCCCTCCCGCCGCCCATGCCAGCCTCCAGCCCAGCGGCCCCACTCATGGGATGGGAGCATCCCGGTGGGATCTGCACAGGGCATCCCCACACTGCTCAGCCTGGCCAGTCCCATCTATTATCCCTGGATGTTTGGGAGTTATCCCCCAGATACACCTGCTGTCCTCATGCTGCCTTTGCTTCCCAGCTCTGCCTGCAGCTGCACTTGTGGGTGATCAGGCTCCACAGAGCTCACAGCCTGCTGCTGCTCGTGCCTTTTTGTGGGGGGTTCTTGCTCCGTCCTCTGGAGTCAGACACCAAAGGAGAGTATTTGCTTTGGATTTCTAAAGCCAGATTCTTATTACCACAATGGCAGTGCAGAAAAAAACCCCACGCTATCTCAGGAGGTGAGATGGCCTCAAGTCTCCAAACCTGGAAATAAATCACCTGAAAAAACAGCCTTTGTAAAGAAATCCCCGTGGCCTCGGTGCTTGTTTGCAAACCAGCCAAGTTTCAACCTCAGCATGACGTGGTTTCCCAAAGAAGGAGGAGATGCTGGCACTGCTCTGGCAGCTCAGCCCCTCCGCTGCTAGGGCTGGATGTGTCCCCCACATGCCCACAGAGGGGCTGGACTGGAGGAGCAGGTGCCTGGCAGGACTGCAACCCCCCAATCTGTGCATACATCGGGGGGGATGGTGGGGAGGAGGAGGAAGGGGCAGCATGCCCAATGTCTCCTCGTGATGGCATTTACGCAGGGGCCGTTGCATTGTGGCTGGGGCAAGCGGACGCCAGCGCCGCCCCCCCCCCCACCGCAGGGCAAGCCCCAGCCTGCCGATGCATTGTGCTGGCCGCACCGCCGGGAACGGCTGCTGGCAACGGCCCACTGACCCGTCCCGGGCTCCCTGGGGCACGGAGGGAAGGCAGGCTCTGGAGGGGAGCTTTGCTGGATGGGCTCCCTGTTCCCAGAGGGTGCACCCCTGTTGATGGCCCAAAACCACAGCTGAGAACACGAGGGTGCAGGCATACTCCAAGCATGGTGTCCAAAGGCATCAGGTTCTGGTCCATGTCAGAGCACCGTCTTGCCTCAGTTTCCCCATCGGGGTGCCATAAGCCATCCAAGCTATGCAAATGCCACTGGGCTCTGCCAGCAGCACAAGGTCACTGCTGGAAAAGCAGACAAGGGGCTTTGTCCCCCTCTGTTCTCAAAGCCACCTTCCTCAGAGCCCTGCCACTCATGGAAAGGTGTTTGCAGCCAGCTGCATCCCTCTGGGTGAAGATATCTGGGTGCAGCCCTGGGGCCCACCACAGCCTGTCTGAGGTTTGCTATAGCACCTCCATCCCTTCTGATACAAACCCCTCCAAAACTCAGTGTCACAGGGCAGGGAGTCCCTGCGCTGTCCCCAGCTCTACCTCTCAGTGCACAGCTGGGGGAGTCAGACCGCCCCTGCACCATCTCCCTCAGGACCAGGGATGGGGCTCCCTACCCAACCACCGTTCCCATGGGAATTCCCACCCACGTGAACTCCTGGATGCACGTTTGGGAACCTGTTTGCACCCAAACTTTGGAGGTTCATTCATTGCTATGCAAGGCTAGTCCATTCCCTACCCTCCTCCATCCCATGTCCCCCCTTCTCTCCCCTCACCGCTCCATCCCAGTCTGGGATGCTAAAATGGGCTGAATTTTTCACGATGAGAGGGGAGAAAAAATAATAAAATCTGGGAGTGGAGGGAGAACCCATGAGCTGTGACCTCCTCCCAACACCACACCAAATCCACACAAGGAAAACAAAAGGCATTGAGATTAGCATTTCCAAACAGAGCAGAGATGGCCCCAATCTTTGAGCTGTTTATTCTAGGCGTTGATTTTCAATATTTAGGATGATTAGCAAGTGAAAGCCGGCTGTTGCCAGAATGGCTCCGTGCCAGCGCTGCACTCAATGGAGGGCAAAGAAAGACACGGCAAGAAAAGGAGAGAAAAGAAGGGCTTATGTGTATATTTTTTTCCCTCCTCTGTGAACAGGAGATTGGTTTGAGGTGTCAATGTTTGCCCATCAGGAAGGGATGATGGATGAGGGGGTGGCTGAGGGAATAGCAGAAATAAATAATAAAGGAATAATTGCCATGTGCTTAATAACTGGCTGGGGAAGGACATGGCTGGGGCTATGAAGGCTGAGTTTGCAGGGAGCTTTTGGAGCTGGGTGCTTCCCAGCCCTAAGGTGAGATGCTCCCAAGGGCTCGGCACTATAGCAGTCCAGGTTTCCACCGCACAATGCCCATGTGTAGGGCAGAGGGGGGACACTGCCAGCCTTGGGGTCCCCAAGCCATTGTCACTACCGTGCTGGGGCAGCCCACAGGGCTGGACCAGCCCCAGCATAGGGCTGTAACCCTGCTGCCTCCGGCAAGCCCGGGCACGCCGGGAGCTGCCGTGTCCCGACCTCCCTCCTGGCACCACGCTTCGCCTGCAGCACACATGGGCTTTGTGTGGGCAGCAGCGCGGTGTCCTGCCTGTACCGTGTCCTGACTGCCTCCACACCCCAGGGGTGTGCGGTGATGCTCCCACCCCGTAGCACCCCCACTCATGCATCTCCTGGCTGCTGTTTAAAAAATGTCCCCCCACACACCCCCCAAACCATCTCATTGAAAGAAAAAAATATTCACGTCCAAGTTGTTTTTGTGGCTTTCAGAAGCTGAACAAAACAAAGTTGTTTCAGGCTTTGTCTCCTTTATATTCACCCTTTCTCAGCTTAAAACCCTCAACTGGCTCCGGCAGGCTGGAATATCTTTTTCCTGGCAAGGTTGGGTTTTTCAGTGCCCTGGCAGGGTGGGGGGTACTTGGGGCTCCTCATTTTCCAAGGGGTCTAAAACCACAAACTACACAGTGGTGCCTGGTGAAGCGAAATAAAGACATGAGCCTAGGGATGAGGGGGCTGCCAGCTCTCTGCAGCCCTGCCAGCGTCACCGCTACCGGGGCAGGGGGGAGCAGAGAGAAGCCAGGACAAGAATTCCCTATTGCTTTTTGGGGTTCATGGTCCCCAAGCTGAAAGAGAAGCCCAGAAAAAGCCAAGCCAAGCCAAGCCAAGCCCAGCCCACCACCTCCATCAAAACCATCCCCTACAGGAATAACCCTACCTTATCACAAGGGTCACATCCTGCCCACCCAGCACCAGACACACACAAGCCAAGGCCAGGTGCTGTGGTGAGCCCAGCCTTTATTTTGGGTTGAGATTGGCCCGATTGGGAGCAGCTGTGGGCAGTGCAGGGCAAAGGGCAGCCCCAGTGCTGACTGCTGCAGTGCTCAGCACTGGTGGGATCCAGTAGATCACCAGGGAGGTGACAGGGTGCTCCTCATGTGCTGGGGAGACATGAAAGGCTGTGTCCCCAGTGTGAGAGGGGTGGGACATCCTGGAGTGGGTCTGTGTGAAGCACCAAGCTGGAGAAGCACCAAGCATGATCTGGAGGGGGGCTCTGTTCCTGGAGATGCTCAGATGTGACAGGGGGCTGGGCAGCCAAGCAGGGACCAGACCACCCTTTCCCAGAGTCCCCTTCCCATCCCCCTCTTCCACCTTCTCAAGCGGTAGCACTGTCCCACAGATGTGGGTCCAGCCAAACACCCAACCCCACATCCCTGGGCCATCCAGCACTTTCCATGGGGCTCCCTGCTGCCCCCAGACACCCCTTCCCTGCCCAGGGGCTCCTTCCTGCCCCCAGACCCCCATCCCCTGCCATGCCTGTGCCATCTGGGCTGGCAGCTGAGCGTACGCTGCTTTTCTTCCCTGCCTTTGGCAGGACCCAACCGCTCCTCGATGTAATTGGCCTCACGAGAGCTCAGCTATTCCTGGGGCTCCTGTGCAGCTCCTCTCTCAGTCCTGTACCCAGAAGGGCTCTAAAGCCACTTGTGTTTCTCAGGACAGCTACAGGGGCCAGCTGGGGTCGTGGCACAAGCAGAGTGACTGTCCCAGGCACTCACATTGTGTCACCCCCAGGAGCAGGGAAAGATGCTCTGGGGATCAGGAGCAGCTCCCAGGACTCAGGACAGTGGGCACAGCCACCCTTGTGCCTCACAGGCAGTGTGTAACCATTGCCACGCTGCTTGTGGTTTGTGCCTCAGTTTCCCCAAGGGGAATCACTGTGCTGGCACAGAGAGAGGTGATAGCACCCATGTATTGAGGCTGGATGTGCAGCCAGGGCTAGTGACATGTCCCCTTCCTCCAGGGAAGGAGGTCAGGCAGAGCCATGGGAGGGAAACAAGGAGGCAAAAAAGCTTTTTTTTTTTTTGTATTATTTTTTCTTTTTTTAAAATTTGTAAATAACTTTCCATGAAAAAGGTTAAATTGCACACATATCTCTGCAGTTCTTCAGCATCATATAGAAGCCCCAAAACAGGAAAACATAACAAAAATAACAAAGAAGAAGAAACATAAACAATACAGATATAAACATCTACACCACCCCCCAAGCCCTCCCAGAGACATGACCCTCGCTCCCCAGCCCTGGGACACTGTCCTCAGCCATGTGGTGACATCCTGGGGCATTTCAGACCTTGGCACTTGGGTGAAGCAGTGGCCCCATCTCTGCTGCTTGTGGGAGCTGAAGGTGTTTGTTCTCAACCTGCTCCATGCTTTACCGGGGAGATGCAGGACCTGTCCTCTCACCTCCACTGCTCCAACCCTCCTCCCAAATCTGGGTGCTAATCACAGCATCACAGAACGTCAGGAGTTGGAAGGGACCTCGAAAGATCATCCAATACAACACCCTGCCTGAGCAGGATCACCTGGATTAAATCACACAGGAACGTGTCCAGATGGGTCTTGAATGTCTCCAGATGGGTCTTGAATGTCTCCAGAGAAGGAGACTCCACAACCTCTCTGGGCAGCCTGTCCCAGGGCTCTGTCACTCTCACAGGGATAGTTTTTCCTTACATTCACATGGAATTTCTTCTGCTCCAGCTTGCTAATTACTCCAAGGATTTGGGGTGGTTTTTAAGGCTTGTTACTTGATTTTTATTCTACAACTATACTCTCACTAAATTATATTTCTCACATTAAAGGTCCTAAGTGCTTTTGTAACAAAAAAAAACCCAAACCTTTACAAGCTTCTTACAAGCTGTCTAAGACACACCACCAGAACTACAGCTTCTACTTATTCCTACCTGATGGGTACTCTAATAACCTGCAGTGAAGGACAGCTGAGGAATCCAGATCTCAAGTGCTTCAAGTCAAGTTTCAGCAGTTTGGCTCTGCTCCTGAAATGTTTCCAAGCTACTTTGCAGAGGCCCCCACCACACTCCCACACTCTGAGCCAAAGGCCAAAGCTTCAGTTGGTGTCAATCCCGGCAGCTGAGGAGCTGCTCGTGGCTGGACGGGACTTTCTGCTACCGTCCCCAGAGCCCATTCACTCAAGAGTCTTTGGCCCAAGCTCCTGGATGGAGCCTGAATGTGGATTTATTTCCTCCTGGGTCCCGCTTGGGAGCGTGCGATGCGGAGTGACCCCCATCGCCGCCAGCTGACGGCTGTGCCATGGTGTTTTCCTTACAGCTCCACCAAATGCCCGTCCTTAACTGGGGTCCTGCACCGCCCTGGCAGCACCATGGAGCCTGATGGAGTAGAAGAAGCAGGGAGCAACAGTCTTGAACCAAAAAAATGGACGGGGAGTGGGGGCAGGAGGCTACATTAGCTGGTGAAACACAGAGAGGGTTTATGGTGGTCTAGGACCCTTCAGCAACTGTTGAGAGGATTTGGGGTACCAAAAATACAAAAGCCAGTTCTGGGAGTGCCCTGGTCCCTGCTGCTCCTCTGCTGCCAGCCCAGTTTCTGGATCCCTATGAAACCTGTCGCTGCTGGGGCAGGAACCCTCCCTCGCGTTTGCAGAGCGACGAACACAAGCCCTTAAACAGTGAAAATATGAAACAATTCCCAAACTGCATTTCCCCTATTTCCTCCCCCCTTCCCCCCATTAAGAAATTCTAGTTCTAAAAATATAGGTTTCTTTGAATATATAATATATAATAGATCATATAAAACCATCTAAAGAGGCAGACTTGCTGAATTTATAAACCTTTTCTTCTTCCCTAGGCACAAATCAGGAGGGAGGTTGAACTCTGAGAATCCAGAAGGGACCTCTATTTGCTTGCTAGCTAATTATCACGCTGTACCTACCAACTACACTAGACAGAAAAAAGATTGAGAAGCAAAATGACAAAACAGTGAGAAAATTGCACTTAGTCAATCGAGTCCTAAGCCACCAGGAATCTCATGTCTTGGGTGGGATTTAGCAAGTGCTCTCCTCTAGCCCTGGATGAATATATGCTGTGCCCATTTCTATGAAAAAAAAAAACCCAACCCAAAAACAAACAAAAAAAAGAAGAAAATTCACATTTCTTCCTTTAACAATAAAAAAAAAAACCCTAGTGTTTTATTAGTTTTCTCAAGGAAACTTGTGAACTGGAAACTTGTGATGTGTCCTCTAAAGATGCATCAAGCAATGTCTGTGGTGGTGGTGTTTTCTCCCCCCTGGTGTTTCTGTGAATAATCTTACGATGTAGCTGGTAAAAGTCACTGTGGATGTCTCTGTCTCTAGAAACATTTTTTCCCTTGTAAGTCCCAGCAGCATATGGAGGAGCATATTACTAAAGTCTGTGGGTTTGAGTAGTGCCTGGGTCCTTATAAAAAGGTCGCCAGGCTGCTCCAGTCGCTCACATCTGCTGGCAAAGAGGCGTCGTTGATGTTGAGTACCTGCTGCACGTTGTTGGAGTCGGTGAGGTGCTTGTTTGTCCCTTCGTCCCAGGGATGCTGCAGGAAAGCAGTGGCCAGGAAGGTTTCCTCAAAATCCAGGTTGTTCTGGTTGTATTTGGGAAGGACCTGCTCCTGTCCCTGGGAACACTCCTTTCCGTGCTCTTGTGCCGTCAAGTGCAGGTGGTGTGATCCGGGCTTGACTGGAGGAGTGAGCTGCACATCCCCAAAAGTGGAGAAGTCGTCATTCAGGTTGGTGTCAAAGATGGCCTCCCAGTCAAAGTCACCTCTCAGGGCTGCCAGCTCAGTTTCCTCCTCTTGGACCATCAAGGCAGGCTTGGAAAGTTGAGCTGCCTTGGCCGTTCTCTTGGGCGAGGACTGCCGGTACGTGTACTGGGCTTTGCCATCCCCTGGACTCCAGTTCTGGCTGATGGTGACTTCAGACTCTTTCAGCAGCTGCTGTGACTCCTCGTTGACATTGAGGATTTGCTCTGAGCTGCAAGGCAAAGTGACTGGGCTGGCAACGCGCTGCTCTTCTGCACAGACTCTTTTAGGTGGGACTGGGTGGATCTGAACTGGGTGTGTCTTCCGCTTCTTGAAGGTGCCGCTCTTGAGCCGGTCGGCATATTGGGGGTCAAGCTTCCAAAAGCCACCTTTGCCAGGCTCACCCTTCTCCCGGGGCACTTTGATAAAGCACTTGTTCAAGGAGAGGTTGTGACGGATGGAGTTCTAGACCAAAAAGAGAGAGAAGAAAAAAAACAACCAAGGATGAACATTTGTCTGCTGCTGTAGCACCTACCTGCTGGGGAAACTGGTGGAAAAGCCCAGCGAGAACCTTTGGGAAAAGGAGAAACAGCAGTGTCAAGACATCCCAGGCTGTGTGCCCAGCAGAAACTCCCCTGTCCAACACCAACAGTTTTATTGTCTCCTGTCTAATCCAGGCAGAGGTGGCAGGAGCCAAGGGGGCTACAACTAGGACTCGCCAACTAATGGGAAGGTTTTGGACAACTCTCCTGGACTGTGAACTGGGGCCATGGATCATGCAGAGCGCTGGGAGAAATGGGACAGATTTGCTCCAGGCATAGAGCTAAGCTGAAGGGACCTCCTTGGTGGCTAAGGAGGAAGAGGAGGGTCTTTAAAGCCGATGTAGTCACAGCTCTATGACAAGGAGCAACACATGGCAGCACCATTTTGGATGGCATCATCGGGGACCTCCTTGCAGCCTCAGGTTTGTCTTCAGCTATTGCTACTGCTGAGGGGAAAATATTTGGCCAAAAAATAGACACCGTGCCTCCCCACAGCCAGGCTGACAGAAACCAGGCGGGAAAAGCAGAGACACACATGGGCTGTCCCACCACAGCCAGCCCTGCCTGTCCCCAGAGGTGCCTCCTGGCCCAGGGCAGCTGGGTGTGAAACCACCGAATCTTCCTCAGCCACCACTCAAACAAGCTGAGGGGGCAAAGAAAAAAAAAAATTAAAGAGAGGAGCTTCTGCTCCCATCAAGCTGTTCTGAAACCCTGAATGTGCCTGGAGTGATGTGAATAATCAGCAAGGAAACTCAGTTATTGGGTAAATAACCCAGCGTTGGACTCCACAAAGCCAAGACCGTATTAAGAGATTGGATATGGTAGAGGGTTGTGGTTTTTTTAATGTTGCCTGGATATCTTTATGCTTATTCATCCATAATCCGTAGTACCCAATAGGAAAAAACAAGGCTTGAATGTTTAGAGCTGTTGAAAAACACACACGCACATACACACACACACACACACACACACCAAAACCCTCCTCTGGGCTGAAGCTCCTTGGGTGTGTTGGCTCCTCTCCAAAGCACTCAGCTCCCACAGGAATATATCCATCTCCCCCCGGAGTATGGGTGGCATGACCTTTCCAGGCTGTGTTCGCATACGGGAATTGGGATAGGGGATGAGAACACAGACTTGGGGAGGCGGGGGAGAGGAAAAAAAAAGAAAAAACAGAAAATAGAAAAAGTAAATGTGCAAAATGAAAAACAAACAAAAAAAA
>VXBZ01003158.1:0-68342 GCA_013399135.1 Heliornis fulica
AGCTGCTCGGGCCCCAACAAAAGTGCAAGCCCAGTATTATTTCCATAAAAGCACAACTTATAGCCTGGTGTGTCAGTCAGGCAGTACTGGAAACACAACTAATTTGAGTTCCATAAAATCTACCAAAAGTATTTTAGCTGATGGTCAAGATGGACAATGGCAAAAGGTGGGTCTGAAGTCAGAGACTGAGCTCATAAATCTGAAACACAATGGTGTGTACAAAGGGAAGAACTACCTTTCGATATTGAGAGTGGTGATTTGGGGACACTAGTGGATTCTATTTCAGACTTGATCACAAACTCACTGTGAGTTTTCTTAGATAATTGGGGCTTGTGTGTTGTGGAAAAGAAAATCTAAAAGGTCCTTATCTCTAGATAAATTTTATAAAGAGATCCACTTTTTATTCCTTAACTGTTGTGCTTCGGAGAAAAATGCCTCTAAGACTCTGAAGTTCTTTTACACTACAGTTCCCACTGGTTCTAGCAGCAGTTCATCTGTTTTTTTGAAATTTCCTTAAACAGACCTAGAATTGTCTGTCTCAGTATTCACAAATAGAAAAATATGTATAAAATGTCTTCCTCGTTAGTACAGTACATTTTTTGAACCATAATTAATTAATCTTGGAAAGGATGTTTGCAATGCTCAGATGGAAAGAGGAATGTGTTATTATTATGAATAATTAATTTTCAATGGTTGTGTGGGATTTCATGCCATGAGAGTCTCATTGATTTTAATGGAAGTCACATGGCTAAGCACACTACTGTTGTAAATTTGTAGTGTTTGGGGATTATAAAAAGAGATCAAAGTATCTCCATGTCAGCTGTGGTAAATTACTTGTCCTATTCTGGAAAAAGTGGGGGCAAAAGTGAAATGCCTATTTAAAACAACCAGGTCATACTTTTCTGCCAAGCTGTTGATACAATCTGCATTACCCTAGTATAAAGCTGGACCCATCAGAGGACTACAATAAAACTTTGATGGTAGGGGTTATTTTAATACACATACTAACAAAATTAATTTCTGGAAAGTTGCAGTGAAGAAATACCTGAAATTGGATTGGTTTGTAATGTCAGTAGTGTATTGAAGTCTTGGCAGGTTCTGAAGTACCATGGCCGATATTTTGTGAATGGCTCCTTATTTTAGAGAAGGCTGATGAGCGAGAGATTGCCTCTCTTACAAGAGGGGATTGGAAAATATGATGGACTCGGCTGGGCCTGGAGCACAAGTCAGAAGTTTTGATGCAGTGAAAAGCACTGTTACTGGTAGTAGATGCAATCTCGAGCAGCTATCATTCAGCTGCCAGGCAAAGGTGTGCTCAGAAGTGGAACAAGACAGAGGACATGCTGTAAGCATGTCCAGCACTTGTTCAGGGCACTGGGAATAGCATTTGAGGTGTACTGTAGCTTTCTTTACCCACTTAGTATGCCGATTTGCCCCTTTGCTCTGGTCCAGACATTTCTACTCACCTTAGGGAGAGGCACAGGCTACGTAACTCTCACTGGTCTGCAGATCCTGATCACCTATCCATCACTAGATTCTGTTTCAGCCAGTACCATGAAGTATGTTTTACTCAGCAGCAACCATCAAGTAACACTGACTTCCTCAGAACTCATCTGACATTAACAGACTAATGACAAAATCCTGCAACACTGCCATAGCTTTCCTCAGGATGCTCAGCCTCCATCATTGGCTTTATCAATGATTACTTCCTTACCTCTGAAGCATTTTCTCTCTATATGACTCTTAACTTTCCTTTTGGTTTAATGTGCCAATGCTGTAAATGTTATGGAAATGGTACAGATAACCCCTTACTGCATTAAAAATCTCATATTTTGAAAGAAATTATTTATTTCCCTTTGCTCAAACTCTAAGATAATTTTGGAAACTAAAATCTCTCTCAGCAGAACACAAGTGGAACTGTAAGTAGTAATGTTGCTTTAAACTGTTTCAGCTTGGGTTCAACAGGGAAAAACATGATTTACACTTTTTTTTCAGCCAATCCTGGCTCCATTCCTGCTATATTACTGGGAAAAAGACATGCTGCTACTCTATGTACATCATGTAGAGTGATGAGGGCAAAAAAATAAAAAGACATCCTTCAGCTCCAGATTCTGTCCATCTTCAAAATGGAGGCAAGCCATTATTTTTGCCTTCACTGTGGTTGCTGTTGTTAATCTTCCCCAAGCTGGATGGGGCCAGAGCTAAAAACACAAATACATCAAGAAGGAGGTTTCATTTGAGATACATCTCATATGGCTAAACAGAGTAATCTACAGGAACTTCATGGGGAGCAGCAATTGTCATATGAATCACAGGAAAAGTTCAGGTTAAAGATTCTGAACAAGACTTGGCTTAATTATGGTACAAGAAGGATACAAGAAATTGAGCTGAGTCGTGGAGGATGGGAGGGAAATGCTCAATGTTAGCCTGCCTGTTGCGACCCGAGACAGGGAACGACATGTGGTGCAGTCATTCCTACTTCTGCATGCTCAGCCCCGCTGGATGCTGGCTGTGAGAAAAATGAAGATCAGGTTGGGGTAAAAATTGCAGCTTTCTACTCATGTTTGTCTAAAATGATGGTACCTGTAATGGCCTGAAGTACAGTAAATGTAAATTACCTTCGTAACAGAGGTTAGCTTAATGAACCTTTTTGAAGTATTGCATCTTTTTGTATTATAAAACTGCCACTCTGTATGTGATCAGACATAGAATTGGAGACAGTAAAGTGAACCACTTCCATGAATAAATGCTCTGAAATTGGCTGTCTTGCACAGGTGGATTAAACATTTGATATAGCCGGATACACCTGCTGGAAAAATCAGGTTTTTCTGCTGAGTGTTATAGCAACGAAGGGATTCACTATGTGTACCAGAGCACTTTATGTATATTTAAATTTCTATATGCTTGCAATGTACATCCAGGCAAAATAACACACAAAATCCAATCCAATAGATATTTAATAGATCTTGTCCAGTGCTGAATGGATAATACAACAACAAATGCCATGGACAGAAGCAGCGGGGGGGGGGTTTNATTAAAATGTCCAGGAGGGGTTGACTGATAAATATGAATTAATAGCTTTTTAAACAAAATTAATATTTATATCCCTTTCTTGTGATGCTATTTAAGTGGTTTATAATTTACAAGTAATGGGACTATTTTATACATAGATCTCTATTGGAAAGTTGACAGAAAATCTAAGTCTGTTTATTCAAATAAAATAAAGAATGGTAATTAAACCAGTTTAAAGACAAACTGTTCCTAATTAATTTAAAATTTATGTTAGCTTTTCTTCTCTGCTTTGTGAGATTGTGCTAATATATTTCTTTTTTCCTTTTCCATAAAGAAACCTCTAGCAATCTTTTAAATGAGTTCTACTAGTTGAAATTTTGGAACCAAGTTCCATGTGTTTGGCAACCTATATCAATCTACTTAAATTTCCTATTTAATTTCCTAAACCTCATGTGATGCCACTGTCCCTTTTTCCTCATTTTGAGTATATTTTAGCTTTACACAAATTGTTTTAGAGGTAAAACATAGGTGATAGTCTTATAATACCAGTATGGTAGTCTTTTCTTCCTTTTCCAATCCTGATATTATTTTTTATATTAACTCTATTGAGAAAACATAGCAAAAATTACAATCTGAATTCCACCCTTCGGAGTACATAAAGAAAATAAAATGCTTGTTTCACAAGTGTTTTGTATCATATAAATTAAAAAGTGATTCAAATAAATGAACTCATAAGTCTGTGAATTTTATGACCTCTGAGTCATCCTAAATACAATTTGATTGCCTTAGGGTACATTGAGCTGTTGTAAAATACAGGTTCCTTTCATGAGAAGAAAGGAATCATAGAAATGTGCGAGAATAAAATTTTAATGCAATTTAAAATGTAACCTTGCCAATTGCAATATATATGTTTGTCATTTCTGCTTTTGACTTGTACTAAACAGCACTTTGATTATTACACAGGTAAAATATTCAGTGTTATGTTATGGCTACTGCAGGCATTGATTAAACTCTCCAGTGTTCATGAGGGCTGACAGGGATTCAAAGGAGGAAATGTAAAACTTGAAGGTACAGCAGTATAGTGACATTTCACTCTATAAAGCTGCCAATATTTTAATCCTGCACGTAAATCATTTTCATCAGTTCAATTCCATATCTTAATTTGTGTAGCAAACAAAGTATTGGATCGCATTATGTTTAATAATTAAGAATGTGATATCAATTTCCATATATTTTAAGTTCCTGAACAAGAAATAGAGTTAACATTTTTAGCTTCAATTTGTTTGCTTTACAAAATAAGAATGATTAAGGATTAGGTCTAATTTTCATGCTGTGATCAACCAAAGTTTCATTATTTGCTTTTATAGAACCTTTAGTTTCTCTGCTTAAGTGATGTCTTCGTCGATGATCATGTTGTATTCATTTAGAGTGATGATTGATATGGTAATAGATACAGTGTGATTGAAAGCAACCTTTGTCAATAGGAAGGCCAAATACTCAAACAGTGTATTGGTCTGAGTTTGCTCATTATTGGAGACCTTTCATAGTCATATTGACTTGCTGTCCAAATGTTGTTACTTACCTGATGCTTTCATTGTTTAAATGGTATAGACATTGGTATTGAACATGACTTTTCCCAATATTTGTCCTAAAACACACATGGCTCAATTACCCACTGAAAATGCTTAAAGTCTATTTTCAAGGTATTAGAATGGTATTCGGGGAATATAAAGTAAAATTTTGTGACAGAGAAAAACAGGGCCCTATGCTGGTGATGTTAACACAATGTGTTCTGTGCTGTGCCTTTATATTTCTTGATTTTAGAAAATGATGGGAAGTTTGCTTTTTCTGAAATGTTTTCTTCACAGCTGCAGAAGTACAGGGAATCACCATTCTTGTAAAAAGAACACTCAAGGGTCACAGAAAATATTATTTTTCCTTAATATGTAAATTTTGCCGCTCAAGAACGTTTCTGTTCTCCTTGGAGAAATTCTTCTGGTCTTATTCTGTCCCTAATAATATATTGGACCAGCGTAAAAATGTGTCTTTGATTTTAATATTGAGGCATTTCAAGAATATCAGGAAAATGCAGTCCTCTTTCCTCTTCATCCTCATTATACTTTGAAACTTACCAAGAGACCAGGCACCACAAAACTCTTAAGCGAAATCCTAGGGATGCAATATAAACCAAGAGGCAATTTGTTACAAAAAGGCAATGGGACTTCAGAATTGGATCATGCCTTGTGACTTTCAGTTCACCACAAGTAACAGCAGAGAACTAAGAGGGGGTGAGAGGATACAGAAAAAAAGTGAAATCATAAGTTAAGAAAAAGGTGGTTTAAATGTGATAGAAAAGTCTCCCTCCTAAGAGACTGTAATTACTACTCTAAAAACAATATTATGACTCTACCCACCTGTCTTATCCATATGTTTCAGAAGATATCTTCCATATCTTCCCAAAACTCAAAACTTTATTTTGCTAAATCTTTTGCATGCCTGAAAAGTTCTTCAATAGCCTCCTTTTTACGCCCTCTAACTCACTCTGAAAAAGTTACTAGTTCTGTTGTAGATCTTTTCAGCTCCCTCCTGACTTGAAAAAACACTCACAAATGAGACTACATAAAAAATAAACCTTTCACAAATAAAAGGTAGGGAAATAGAGAAAATGCAGACAAGTTTTTATCTTTTACCTCTTGATTATATTTTCCATAATAAAAAGTCACTTGACTAGAATAATTTCATTCATAATTTAAATTTTGCCAACTACCATGAGTGCTTGTGAGTAGCACTCAATCAAGCTTTGTTTATATAGTTTTCAATTAAATGTATAGTAAACATTTTTCATTTTCCGAAGTCTCCTGTGATAGTTGTGTCAGAAAAATATAATGACAGGCTAGTTTACAAGATTTGCAGCTAAGAATACTGACATAGCAGATGTACTTTTAAAAATTACTCTTAAAGATGAAGATTTAGATAGATTTCCTCCCGAGTCCTGAGGAGTTACCTAATCTATCCATGCAACTGTCTATATTTGCTTCTTGTGATTTGATCAGAACTGTTTTCCTTCTAAATCACCGATTACTCAAAGTACCCTCAAGCTGTGGATTTTTTGAAGTTTGCAAGTATCAACACTCATCCTTCCTCTGTCATATCTCTTCCTGTAGATAGTTCCCGAACTTGTGGCACCAACCATCATCATACCACAGCTACATTAGAAGACCGCCAATAATAGGTATAGTTATCCCTTAAGAAATTGTACCTTTCCACATTAAGGTGTGAGGATGGATAGTGAAGAGGATTTTGAAAAAAATATCTCTTGTGTAAGTGCTATAATGCTCTCCCTAAATCCCTGAAATATATGCAGGTCTGGTGAATACCCAAGGCAAAGTTTCTTTCATTCATTTGTTTCTTCACTGAGCAACCTCTTCAAATATAATCAAGACTCTAGAAGGATATACAGATATGTCCTTGTTAGCCGGGATACAAAGATAATCAGTGTATTTCAAACTTTTTTTTCAAGATAAATAATGTAAAATTGAATGTTTGCTTCTTTGGATTTTTACTTCACTTTTGGTAATGTTCCCTTAATTAAAAATAAATAAGAAAATCCAGACCTAGGGATATTTATTAAAAATCTCAGGAGAGAAGCCCTCCAGCTTCCTACAGCATTTAATTTATAGGAATTGAGTGCTGTGCTGTACTCAGCATATTCATTAAAGAAATATATACCCCCTTCCAGAAAAGAGCAGTAAGTATAAGATTGGGGATTTGCAGAGGTTTTGTTCTCCCTTCCATATAGTGCTAATGAGGAAATATTTCTCTTTAAATAGGAAAACAGAGTAAACAAAGTATTAACATTGCTGTATTCCTTTCTATAGGTCTCTTGCCTTCCCAGTTGATAATTGCACTGAAGAGGAGCCATTGCATTGCCCCGATTCTAACACCAGTTAACCAAACATATATTTTCCCACATGTAAAATCTGAAACTCTTTGAGACTTTAAAAAGTTCACTGCCAGTGATACAGTCATAGAATCATAGAATAATAGAATGATTAGAGTTGGAAGGGACTCCCAGAGTTCATCTAGTCCAACCCCCCTGCAAGAAGCATGGAAAAATGGCATAATCAGTGTGGCAACTCCTCAGATTTATACATCTGAACTGAAATTGCCTGGTGAGCAGCCCGGTAATGCTGGCACAAATCGTGTTTACTGCTGAACTCTTGATAAGAGAGTTAATAATAAGCTGTCACTGAATAGCACCTGGGCACCAAGGCATGTTCTCCTTTAAACACATGAGAAGAGCATGGCGTCACGCTCTGGTCTGTGAGGCAAAGTTAGAAGGATGGAGGACATATAGATGCTGACATGTAGAGGAGGAACACAATGCAACAAGCAGACATTGTGGCGGAAAGTTCACCAATGCGGAAAGGAGAGATGGGAGAGTGCATTTAGAAACAAAGGAGATGAAAATGTCACTGATGAGAGGCGGGCAATACACTGAAAATGCTCACTTTTCTTTCTAGAGTGATAACAGCGTTCCTTTTCTCTGCCTTTTGGGAGCATCTAAACAGTGTTGGGGCAGATGTGATTTCAGGCTTCTTCTCTTCTGAGCTGTCAGGCACAAAGCTCTCTAAACTGGAAACTATTCCAGTTATTAGGATTTTTCCGAAATGTTCAAAAAGAATAGGAAAACAGGAAAATTCAGGTCATAACTTCTTTATTCTCCACTAACACAAGCCAGAAACTGCTATTTTTTTACTTGATAATAATTACTTTCTATTTTGTAAGCCAGTCTGGAAATCAGAAGGCTCTGCAGTGCCTAGCACCTATGAGTAACCTCTTCTGGTATTGACGGAGTGAAAAAAAAACAACTCTTGTAGGATTCCCACTACTGAGAGGCCTTCTGGAAGAAATGGTGTTTTCTTGGCATGGGTTGCTCTGTGGGGGAAGTTAACGGGAATTTGCTAGGCTTAACCAAAACAAATTTTTACATCTGTTTTAAACTTTACAGCTTACCATAACAACAACAACAACAACGAGAATGAGAGTGAATAAAATACTCATGCTGGTAAAATGCGAACAGTCATGAACTAAGGGCAAGAAGTCACTCTAGCTGTGCAACCATTTGTAATGGGTACTGTAGGAAATATGAGCAGAAAGTTTGAGAAAACTGTTGAGATGATTGTGAAAGAGCTGCTTGTTTTTGGTAGGAATGGTAAAGTTTTTGACCAAGAGTCTCTTTTATAGTGAAGCCCCAAAATACTATGTGGTAAGTTTCTTTTCAAAGGAGATGAAGCATTTCAAAGACTGCTGAGAAACGATGAAGGGACATAGTTGAAGAGTCTATTTAAAAACTGAAAAGGCAATCAAATAGCAAAATATTTTTCTGTTAAGTTGTGAGTTTATTCTAGAAGACAGTGCTAGGGAATGATAATGTGGATGTCAGGAAATCTAGTAGATCTGATCTGCAAAAAATCTGAGATGTTGCTGAAAGTAACTGAATTAAGCTAGGGCACTTAAAATAATATTTACCATTATTATGTGCAAGGATATTCAGAGGAGTAAGTTGTTTGTTAGCAAGCCTTTAAGGTGAGTGGAAACAATTACAGGAGAATATAAATGATATGCCAAAACCCAAAGGATACTTTTGGAACAATCTAAGCTATGCTGAAGAACCACAACACACACCCACACACACCCCCAACATCCCCCCATTATGTAGTGGGTGTGGAGGATTTATTGCATTGAGTGTGAAAGGGAGTCTTTACAGAAGCAAGTATTCAAAACTAAGTTTTACATTGTGAACAACATGCACTGGAGGTGACATTTGATTAAAATTTGGAATGTAAAAGAGACTAGAGAAAAAATATGCACACACAACTGAGAATCTGATAATGGGAGAAATTGAGAGACTGCGTGAAATAGAAGGAAGATTTTGGATTTGGAAATTTGGGATTAAGGAGTAAAGATGTAGAAGGAGGTTAGAAGGAAAAAGGCTAGGGATAGAACAAAAATAAAATATAAAGAATTACAAGAATTGGAAACTTATTACACCAAACATAGCTAAATCAATAGAAATAAAGATTGATTGAAAAATAGATGTTGTGAAGGATGTTAGAATTGGGAGAAAAAGTCTTATATGTTTTCTATTAAGAAAAGTGGTGTAAATAGGACATAAGGATGGAGAGAGAAGACTGGTACATTCCACAGGTTCTCTGCAGTAGATGGAGACAGAAACACAGATGATGAACACTTGGGTTAGTTTATGGTGCAGAGGAGCGGAGAGAATAATATGAAATGGGCAAAAAAGTGAAGGCTATAGCTGATATTAGAGGGGGAAGTGAGGATAGGGAGGGAAGGATGAATCTGTGAGCATCACAAAATTGGAGAGGATGGTCGCTTGGAGATCATAAATATGAATGAGTGACAGGCTGTGAAAGAGTGAGGGGTAGTCAAGGAGAACAAGAGGTGATCTGATAGAAAAAGGATGAGAAGTTGAAGATAAATAGAATGAGCTGGTTCTGATTTTTTCATTGTATTCCTATTTAAACAAATAAATTCTTTGATATATGATAGTTTTCTTCATACTTAAACCTGTTAATTGAACTTTAAATAATTTTATTTTCCACTTTCAAATATTTCTCTATATGTTGTCTCTGTGTATTATTAGGAAAAAGAACTTACTCCAAAAAATATGTCAGGAGTATCAGTAAGCAAAGAGATATTTTCCTAGCAGAGAGAAAGATAACTCAAAATTTGCAGCCTAATTAACCAGAGTTTAGTTTTATGTGTTGGATAGAAGGGCATAAAATTTAAACATTTTGTTGGTGTCTGCCTGTGTCTGATGCATCCAGTTCCACCTGTATGCTAATATCCTTTCTTGACAGCATGTGACTATCATTTTCTCAGTGTATCAGACTGGTTTAGACTGTCCAAAATATAATGGCATGAAGATGTAAATGTTAATGCAGAATGAGCACCACGGGGAACACACATCATAACATGAAGCTAATTGCTTTATGTACGAGCACCAGCAAAGAAGTCTTTTGTGTGAGGTTTGATATTTTTTTCCAGAATACTCATAACTTAGATTTATTTTTTTCACCTTACAGCTTGTTGTGTGACACATACAACATATAAAATGAAGCCCAAATTGTCACTTGCTGCAAATTAAGCTGAAGAAGAACAGCATCTGAGCATCCTAAAGCTGTGAATTGAGCTTTCATGGATGAATGATTTTATTTCAAGTCACTTCTTTTCATTACAGTTGCCCCAACTATGGACTTCATTTCAGAAGGGCTTAAGATGCCAGTGCAGGCAGTTTTGGCATAACTTATGTGAATAAGTGTCATGGTGGGGCAGTTACGTCAAAAGTGAGATCAGTATTGGTCCAAACGGTAACTTCACCACACGAATAAATACCCAAGTGACATGAATATCCTAAAGGGATTACAGAAGAATAAGAGAGAAAATGTAGAGAATCCATGAAGACAAAAAAGAATTCTTGAGAAACACCAGGTTCCTGCACGAAACACAACTTATAAGGTGTGATATTGCACTTTGATGCATATATCTTTAATACATGTAACAGGGAGACGATACACTGTTATTAGAGGCTTATCACGCCTGATGTGCAATGCAGAGGCATTTGCTTTGATGAATTGGAATTTGCTGTCATGAATCCAATGTCAGCAATGAGACACATCACTACCACTAGCATTCAGAGGATTATAGCGATAATTACCCTATATTAATACACAGACATATACAGGACAGAAGCAAATCTTTATCTATTTGTGTCCTCCACCACAAAATTCTTATTTCCTTCAATGTTTTATACTGCCTGTGTATTTCAAACTTAATCCTGCATATCAAAATAACACTTAGTCTTTATAGCTACATTAAGTGTTCATATCACTAAACATGTATATTATTCTAGACCTACTTCTGTGAGATTTATGCATACTGAAGAAGCAGAGGAAGAGAGAGAGAAATGAGAATTTCTTCCATGATTAAAAAGGTTTTTAGCTATTCAAAATATCTGAGAACTGTAGAAAGAAAAGCAAAAAGGAAAATAGTAAATTGTAGGACCGGAGTTCTTTGACGTAAGATGCATATTCATTGGAGGGAAAAAAAAAGCTGGAAACATTTTAAAATTGCACATATACAAGATACAGCTGCTCTGGCTACACTGTATGTCATTCATTTTTAAAACAGAGAGCTTGGATCTGTTTATGCAATTTGAGAACTGTCAGACTTTTTGTTAGAAATAATGTAAATGCAACTTGTGAAAAAGCTCCAGCGATGGGAAGTCACAAGGATATGTGTAGATTTCTTAAGTTTTTAAAGTTCTGTTTAAAATTCTAGAGAAAGAAAAAGAAAAAGAAATATCTTTATTCATAATTCTAGAAGATTTGAAGGAATAAATGTTACTAAATATGTCTCTTTCTCTTTTTACACAGAAGCACAAATGATGGGGCAAATTGTCACTATATGATTGCCCCCCTCCGCCTCTTTTTTTTTTTTTTTTTTTTTTATTAGGTTTTCATGAAGATCAGAAGCAGGACAGGATCTGACCAAATTTGGCCATTCATGCAGATGGTATACACACTTAGGCAAACTGTATATGTAGCATACAGTTATAAGATGTAGTCTAAGTGCAGCCTGGAGACCTTCTTCAAGACCGGGCTTGCCTGTGATATAGCTTGCAAACTTACAAGTGCTGTCCTCAGTAGAGCAGTTTGGATGTTTGCCATGTGTCCGGGCATGCCCATCTAGGCAGCACACAAAGCTAAGACACTTTCATGAACATGGGAGGCAAACACAAGGTATGAGCACACCACTGCCAATGCTGCAGAGACCAAACTTTCTGAACAGATGTTCAGTAAACTGCTGCCTTTTCGTGGTGGTGGTATTTTGTTTTGAGTTTGGGTTTTTTGTTGTTGTTGTTTATTTGTTGGAGGGGAAGGTGTAGGATGCTATTTGTTTGTTAGTTTATAATTTGGAAGGAGTTGATAATAAAGTAGTGGATAAATTTAGCTGGATTTGTTACAGGTGAATCTGTCTTGAAATCTATATTTAAAGGGCCCGAAATTAGAATCCTTTTTATCTAATCTGCCTTACCACTATTCGCTGAGTACAAAACACTCCTGAGAGCTATTGTGCTTGACAATTCATAGTGTCTTACTGCTTGATATTTTGTTTTATTTTTAAAGTTATCTTCCTATTTTTAACATTTACAGGGAAATAAAAAAAAAAAAAACAAAAAACCTTAATGTGGCTCTAGGTTTTGGTCTAGGTTTTGGGTTGTGTTCTTTTAAGTGTTTTTTAAGTCTTTTAAGTTTTTTCTACTTAATATTAAATGTATGTTACACTACCTGTGTGTTTTCTTTGTGACATGCTATACCTGGTTCACTTTTTAATTTGTCTAAGCTTGTCTTATCATCAGAGATGTAGTCTGTTATTGATTAAATAATTCATTTAGCTGTCCCCAAGATGACAGATCTGCTTATTGTCACAAGAAAGTTGATATACTATACTTTGTTTACAAACGTTGTACAACAGTCAGAAAGTAATGTATAACTACAACATTTTTATAGATTTTACATATTATGTGCATTTCATTAACCAGCAAGAACTGTGTATTTATTTGACAAAAATTGAAATTGGCACTAAAATAACTCACATTTATTGGTTGTGCTCAAAGTAAAGAGAAACAGGAAAAACTCACATGGTGAATTAGCTTATTTACTTTTTTAAAATCTCATCAGGTTTTCTAAGCTCTCACATTTAACTCTTTCAACACTTCTTTCGGAATGCTCAGAAATTTCCTTTAACCTTATGAAGTTTCACTATGAGCATATGGTTTATCACATATAGCCATAGACAAACACCAGTTTGTCTTCTCTGGGTGAACTTCTCACACATATTCATGGGTTAAGAAGAATTTAGCTCAATAATCCTGTGCTTTAAAATATAATCCTTTTCCTACTTTGACACTACATTGAAGTAGCCAGATTTTAAAGTGACAGTTCTAAGAAACACTCTTCTCTCTTCACCCTCCCCCATTCTCTGCATCCTACCCAGAAGCTGGATTAACGTATTGATTAAAGAAATGATCATGCTCACCATTGTCAGTTCCAGCTACAGATCTCCAGCCTAGTCCCACTTTTTTCAGCTTGTGGAACCCAGGGTCTGTTTCACAAACAGGGGCTTGCAGGTTTGGATACAAGGGAGAACAAGAAAGATGAAGACCAAACTGGGAGGTTTGCTTAGTACCCCACTGCCATCCTGCTGAAAATACCGTGTATAGCCTAGACAATTGTGAGCAATTATTGTAAAGGAATAGTAGGAATAGTACACTTTTCATATTAAGAAATTGTTCTTTCTTACATTCAGGCCTGGTGCACTTCTTCATATTTCAGACAAAAGAAAGCATAAAAGCCTTGATTTCAATTTAATAAATTCACAAAACTAAAAAGGAATGTTATAAGAATTATGTAAAGCCTCCAGAATTTTCCTAATTCTCAAATAATTTCTCTTTTTTATGTAAACATTTTATAGATGTTTATTTTTTTTCTTAGCAAAATAACACCTAAGAAATTAGCAAATACACTAACTAGCAAAATGTGCAAGTTAATCTTCAAGTGTAGTGTCTCCTTTCTAAAGGTGTTATATCAAATTTTTGTTGTTTCTACAATTCACATAAAAATGCGTGCAGTGGATTTATAAAGATATATGTTTCTGGATGTCTATGTCTACTTACATATTGCATATACAGTGTACCTAATATGTTTATTAACTGAATGTTTAAATAAGTATTTTTGAGCAATAATAACCACTCAAGTTTTGTTTAATATATCAGTATTTTCTCCCAAGTTTTTAGTGTTATTTTCCTCACAAAATTTGAACATTATTGATGCATATTATTCTGTAGAACCCTCCAGTGGATTCAAATTATATTATATGTACAGATTTTCAATTTATATATTTGTCATTTCTTTAAGACTTCATGCACTTTGTTTCAGTAGAAACAATGATTCATATGTGAGGAAAAAAATTAAAAATACATTTTCATAAAAAGGGCACAAATTATTGATAAACACATCTATGTTTGCAGATTGGTTATTTCTCAGAGGTTATTTGGGGTCATAATAGTAAATCTCATTACCTTGCTTGAAGGAGAAGGTCTCTTTCATTATTATGGTGCTGAGGTCCATATCCCTGAAGCTAATTGCAAGGTATTGCTTCAGAGTTCTAATTGTTTGCCATCAAAATAGCTGTGTAAGCTTGATTAACAGTGTTCAGCAACATTCATAATAGTCCAAGCCTGGTCCTGCATAAAATAGAAACCGGGAAAAAATCAATAAGATTTAATAAGATCAGGAACAATCACTTACAATAGTACATCAATCACACAAAGTAATAGGTGCAGGATTTGATAGGGTCCTGAACTGCCTGAGAGATTCATAACCAGTACTCGTTAATGATTTGTTCATTTGCATTTTATCAATCCAGCTACAGCTGACAAGCAGAAGGAGCAGTAAGGAAATATGTTGAGTTGGACTCATCAGAGTTTGCAATTAAAAAAAAAATAACAGATAACTTAATAGGAAAATCAGACTTAGCTACAGATGTGGAGTGTGTATGTATATACATGTGTACTCATTTTGGCTGCGAGATTATATTACCACGCTATAGTGGCTATTAGTATTCCCATAATCCTTCAGACAGTCTGCTTATGTCTGAGAAAAAGTACAACAAAATATAAATTTTTAAATTCTCCTCAGTGCTTCACAATGTTTCCCTCTCATTGCATTTCACATAGTGTAATGCCATCACAGTATTTAATATGAAACATGCATATTGCCTTGTTTTCGTACCCTTTTAAATAAATAAAGCCCTGGGCTTTGCCTTGGGCCAAACCCATATCAAACACGAAACCAATAATAATGAGATGGCTTTCTGGTGATTATTATTTAGCATTATATCCTATATCAGCAGATTTTATGTCTTTCTAAAGTAATTAAGTTTTGTTTACTATCTGAACATTTTTTTAAATTGTCATGAATAAACATCAGATCTCATTTATCCAGACTCTTGACTGTTTGTAATGCATCAATCTTTTGTTTAAAATAGGAATACCAGAGCCAAACCAAACTAAAATGCTACAAAAAAACATGAGCTGCCTTGTGTGCGGATGAGTTATATAGAGAGAGATCTTGTGAGATATCTGCAGAGCATGTTTGTTTGCCTGTGTTTGTTGGGTTCATTTTGATGAGTGTCTCGTTATAAACCAGATTACATACCTCCTTTTTCTGAGGAGCAGCTTGCTCCACTAGATGTAGTAATTCTAATTTATATCCCAATTAACATGTTCCTCTAGTAGCTTTGCTTTCCATGTCCTTCCAACAGAATTTTCTTTTGCAGACAAAGCCTTAAAACACTATTTTGTGGTCTCTTATCTCTTGACCCAAGACATATGTTGTTTATTTGTAGGATGCCCTTTGTTGCTCAGTTTAGTCACCTTCTACATTTTAAAAGGAGAACAGCAAATTCTAAGTCAATATATGCTCCTGTCACATCACCTTATACTATGACAGCATCTAATACCAGTACAAAGTAAAGGATTCCTTAAAACACCATGGTTGAAAATAGAGATTGCCACATGTTTGTATGATATGGGAGGAGATGAATTTGGGCTTTCTGAGATACATAAGGCCCTTTGGCCTTACAGACTGTAATGGAAGAACTCCCAGGTTAGGTCACACTATGTTTTTAGAGGTAAAAGTATGGTCAAACTTACAAGCTGGCTGACTGATGCTATGATTTTAGGGTTGCACCACCACCATCTCAAACACATGCATTTTGTGGAAATGGAATTAGCAGTTTGGTGGCTTTTCCTGAAAATTGGCTCAATCTCTAACTGGATTTCAGAAATTATATCTTCTAAACTGCTATTCTGGGACATGTAAAAACTATCAGGTAGTATATTAATCATGGATTAGTCGTAATAACTATTAATTTTATAGTACTTTCAATTTTTTATAACTTTACAAATATATCCTGAACTGGATAATTAAATCCACTAGCTATATTAAAATCAGAGTAGTAATAAAAGAAGTGGAATGATTTGCTACAATAATTCTTGTGAAGAGACTATTCTTTTTCTCTTGCTCAGATGGTCATGAATAATTTGGAGTTTCTATGAATATGTTTGTTTCATTAAATGGATGTTTCATGGAGAAAAGCTGCAGCCTCTGAATTTGTTAGATATTCTTTGATAAAAATATTAATTTGGCTATTAGATGTGTGTGATTCAACAGCTGTGCTATTCATTTCTCTGAGAAGGCTTGATAAAATAGTTCCCTCGTCAGCTGCTACTCCAGCCTCCTTTGTAAGCCACTGGAGCCCTGAGCACCTTCTAAAACACTGCAGTGACCAACTAGAAGTAAGCCAGACCTGATTTCCATTCAGGCTGAGTTTAGGTCACAGAGTCTAGCAAGAGCTAAAATGTGTCCCCTTCAACCATTAGCACAATGAGGACAGTAACCTCAGAAAAGGCAAAGACAGAAAACTGCAACAGTTGCCCTTTCAATTTACTGGCAGGTGTGAGTTAACACCTTCAGTATCAAGCTACGTTGTCTGTTCCTTGAGTGAGCATGCATTGTTAGCTCAGGAACAGACCTTACTCGTTGACTGATGTGCCTGCAATGCAGCCCGCAAACCTCTTTACAGAAAACTAAGAAATTTTCTCTCCATGCCTTGTCTCAGGCTCCCCAGATCTATGAGAACAAGGCCAAGTGCTTTTAATTTCTAACTGGTTGCTAGTTTTCAGATGTACGGGTTCTTGGTGCCCAGTGGATGTTCCTGCAATGTGTAAGACAGTTTTGAGTGACAATTTTTATTTTTTTTTAATAAAAAAATAATTTTTTAGGGTCATGGAATGGTGTCATGGACTCTTGTGATCTGGCTGTGGCTGGGGTCTGTGTTTTTAGTAGGACTTCTATTTGTGGGGAACCTTGCGCTATGGAACCTGCTGCAGTACAATATGGCAACATCTCTCTGGCTCTGGAACCCAGCTCAGGTAGATCCTAGATTGTCCCAATGAACAAAGTTGCACACACAGGAACAAGCAAGGAAGAAGACTTTGTAATGGTCTGGGGTGCAAAGAGTGTCAAAGAACCAAAACATAAGTAAGGTATAGGGGACTGGAGAAACATGTTTGATGCGGACATATCTACTCTGTGGGTATGTGCAGTGATTGATAACCTCAAGATAATAACACTTCTTTTTAATGAGTATAACATTGGAGCCTCAAGAGGCAGTAACTATCATTTTGTCAACTCAGGCCAGATCCCGTAGAGAAACTTCTCAACAAACTCACTCTATAGAAAGCTTAAAAACAGAATAAGTAAACAGAACAGAAATTTCACAGAACTTATGAGGAACTATCAGAAAACTATGTAAACTGCTCACTTTACATAGTGAGCATAAAACCAAGTTGTTAATTATCCAATATGTCTGATAAAAAGCGGTAGCTTGTGTTTCTCTGATTTTTTTTTCCTTTCCATAAGAGCTACATTTTTTACCCAAGCTTATGATGACTCAGAATCTAGAACTACTATGTTGCAAAGTTTATGGTTTTTCTCAAAAAATACACCATATTTAGAAGCAGTTTTCTTTGTGTCTTTTGAGAGTGTTATATTAAAAAGTGCTTTAATATTGCTGCTGCTGCTGAACTTTTAGATGTGACAACATCACATTATTCTAGACTATGAGTGTCTAAGTGACTAACAGCACTATACTTCTGTTCTTTTGTAGAAAGTAACTACAGAAAGCTCTTTCAATATTCTGGGTGAATAAGAAGCCAAATACACCAAACTGGGCATTCTTCCACAGGAGAAAAAAAACATGAAGGTGAGATCCAATTCCAGGCAACAACTGTTGGTCTGCAAAGATATGTCACACTAAAATTATTTCCACCCCCGAAGGAGAGACAGAGAAGAAAGAATTTCAGCAGTATGGCACTGATTTGTCTACAATAAAGAAGATCAAAAAAACATTATGATGTGTGGCTGACAACTGGTCTGTACACCAGTTGTGATGCCCACAGACTTGGCAAATGAGGATCAGAGTTTTCAAAGGTTGCAAAGCATGTTTGGAGACAAAGCTCAGAAGCTAAACTCCTGCTTATGAAATTCTAAATGTTATCCACATTCTGGTATGCATCTTCAAGGACTAGTTTTGAATTTAACAGATTAAAAGCAATGCATATTCTGAAGAGGGCATTTCATAGAACACTGATACTGACCAGAGCCTGAAATCTTTGTCTTCAAATGAATTCCAGTTTGGAAGGCTTTATGTTTAATTTCTATTACTTGAAAACTTCACCTTGGAATATTTAAAATACAAGCTTATTTTTCTCCTTCCCCCTTCCCTTTCCCTTCTCCTCCTCCTTTCTTCCTCTGTTTCTGCTTCTTCTGTGTCTTTGTCTTCTTTTCTCCTTCTCCTTCTCCTTCTCCTTCTCCTTCTCCTTCTCCTTCTCCTTCTCCTTCTCCTTCTCCTTCTCCTTCTCCTTCTCCTTCTCCTTCTCCTTCTCCTTCTCCTTCTNTATATTATTCCAGAAGGATTTGATGTCTGGAGTGATTGCATAAATCAACTCAACTATGTCACTACTTATAAGTTTGCAATGTGTTAACTCTCTTCATAATTTACATAATGTTTAAATAATATACCTTCTTTTTACCCTTATCACTACATTAATGTGATTAGAATCAGTGGAAGCGCTGTAATTTTCTTGTAAGTTGTGCTTTCCACCTACGCTTGCTTATTACAAGAAATATCATATATAAAACCAGCAGCCTCTGATCAGTTTAGCTGTCAAAAATTATTTTTTCCAAGAACAAAAATACTTTATAATACATATTATTGTTTCTACCTAGTATTCCAGTGAAGTTAAACAAACAACAGAAAATTGTTGCCTTGTCTTATTTACTTCCGTGCCTGTGTGCAATTGTAAGTAGTAGTGAAATACATCTTCTGATATATTATGCAATTAAATTGATGGATGGTTAATTGAGTCAGTATGGCATACCATATGTGTACTCCTGACCTGAATGTCACTGGTCAGATTAAGGCTTCACACATTTGGCCAAAGAACATATGCTGTTATTGAGAATGTTGCTCTAGATGGGATAAGGATTTTGTCCATGAAAAAAAATCATCATAACTGGCTTTGCTCTTCGGTTGTTGGAGCCCTGGCTCCTTAGGAGTCTGTAAAGGACTTTAAAAATAATGAAAGTTATTAATTAAAAGCTTATTCACATCATGACCATTAACTTTTGCAGGATTTTGCATTAATTTACTTGATCTCTATTATTACATGACCTATCCTTATCATATTATTTGTGCCTTTGCACATGAAGCTTTAGATCTTTTCCGATTAAAATTTGTGTTTAAGCTTTTCTTTAAACTTATTCCAAAACTCTTTTTTTTAAAAAAAGAAATAAAATATTTTCCTTATTGGTGGGCATGATATATATGTAAGCGATAAAGTAGCAGAAGGAGGGGAGCTTATATATCTTTAATGACAGTGACACAGACATCAAAACACATAGACTCTCACACAGAAACACGCATGTATATATAGTTACATCACAATTGCAAATAACAGGTATTTTTAGAAGTGCCTTGCTAAAACATTGTTTTCAGAACGATTAGTCCTAGTTTTTGGCAGATTTAATATTTCTGTTTTATCTTATTTATCTAAATAATATTTAATGACATTCTACTTTTTTTGTCAGCTATTTTGCATATTTTTCTTCTAAACCAGCTATTATGGGAGCTATTTTAGCTTCACAAATGTTTTAAAGTAAATTATGTTATTTTACAAAATTATTGCAGTAGAACATACATCTGAGCAATAATGTTTCATCTTTGACATTGCTTTGATGACTCATCCATTTTGACAGGTAACTGTCTGATTTAAAGCTATTTAGTTTTCATCAACACTGAGATAAAACAAGACTTGAACAATATGTACTATAGAAGAAAAAATACTGTCATTACATGGTTAGAAAAACAAAGATTCATAATGGGGAAAAAAACAGCTAATAAGGAAATGTCTTTGATTCAGACATTGTTTATCATGGCAAACTTGTGTATCCTTTGTCCACTGACTTAACCTAGAAAAGGAATAGTACTGTCTCTGCTGCATAATTTGTTACTGCCACATTGGGGAAGATTATGATAATGTACATATAACAAAATTGACAACAATGGAGGAGTCCTGTAATTGTGAACTAAATTCAAGGAGGCTGCTCTGAGCATGAGAACTAACAGTGTCTTCATTATGATTAGCTTACCTTTTCAAGTGTTCTGCTAGGAACCTCTATCACATAAATTGAGGCAGGAACTTTATTATCATCACTATAGCAACTGCAGGGAATTTTATTTCAAAACAGTTGGCTACCTGAAAATTTTCTCGTGATGGAAAGAACAGCAGATGATATATATATTTTAATTCATTTTCATTTATTCCTGTTTTGAAGTGTTCCATAAATGAATGTAAGGCTTCCTCTTTTTTTTTTTTTTCTTCTTCTTTTTCTTTTTAAGACAAGGTAGCTAGTTCCATCTTAAATTACTTTTCTAATCTAGTTTTTTCTACTAGGAGAAAAAAAGTGTTGGTGGATTTTAGTATATCATTATATGTAAAATTTTAATTATGCTAAGATACGGAATATTTCAAATTGGCCCATTTAATGCACAATTCTCTTCATTATTTAATTTTTGAGCTTAGCTGCTACCTGGCTTTTCTTTTGAGTTTGATCTTAAATCACATAACCTCTCAGCAAGAATAGTGAAGTGTGCAATTTTTTTTTTATTTTTTTTTCCATGGTGTTATTATAGTCTGTGCCTAAAGAAAAGGAATAACTGCACAGATGAGTTTGCAGAGGATGTGAGCGAACTATAGATGCACATAGAAATTGAATGCAAATACAAGGAAGTGCCTCTTTTTTATCCATGAAAGGACTGATCACATGGTCACAGCTGGGATTTTTATGCAGAGCCATTTTCCATTAAAACTGCACAAGCCCCCTATTGTTGCATTTCCGTAATTGCAAAACTAGCACCATACTGCAGACAATAGTCGTACGTTGGAAATTGGCATGAGTCTTACACTGCATCCCTGCAAATTAATTTATTTAATTTTTATTCCTTTTTGCTTGGAGATGTTCTGATTTTCTTTAAAATGAAGAGAGGCAGTGTTTTGAAATATGTGTTTGATTAAATGATCAGGGAGAAATGGAGGAATATTTCAGCTGTCTTGAAATGTCTTTCCTCCACAAAGCATAGGAAGAAGTGCAAAAATTCTTATTATTTATGCATTGGGGCAGGTGTTCCATTATGAAAATGCTGTGTATCTCAAAGGTACCCAATAAAACACATTTCAATCCTGGCTTTAATCAGTGCCCATTTTTTATTGAGAAATACAGTATAAGGTTTTCTGCAATGTGCATTAAAGAAGAGATTGCTTGGTGGGAACTTCCTTAGCTCTCTTATGTTTGCATCTTCCTTGTGGTCAAATTTCTCCAAATACTTCCCAATAAAGAAGAATATTTTATGTGCTGGATTTCCGTATGGTCTTCCTTCAACTGTGAAATGGGAATAGGCAGGTTTGCTTCTGCAAACAGAAAGGCATTTAAAGACTTTCCAGTTACAAAAACGTAAGATTGAATGCAAAACAGTTGATGCAATAGAATGTTTAGAAAACTTCACATGAGGGTCAGTATTAGTAATCTCACCAAGTAAAGTCATCCCAAGGTCCTTCATAATTCATGGGAAAAGGTTGCTCCTCCAGAACACAATCAGAATTGCTCTCTGGGAGTGTCTTCCTTCTTCTGTCAACTAACTATACAGGATCCTAAGTTCATTGCACTTGTCCTTTACTAACCTCACTTCAGTAAAAACCCATCAGGTCACAATCTTTCACTAACAAACCTCACAATGGAAAGACATTTTTCAGTTTTAATATGTTTGATGTTTTTGTCAAGTGGGGTTTGTGGTGGTTATTTATCATTTTGGTTCAGTTTATTGGGGGTGGTGTTGATGTTGGTGTTGGTGTGGGCTTTAGTTGTTGGCTTTGGGGATTTTTTGGCTTTGAGGTGGTTTGTTTGGGGCCTTTTTATCTATAAAAGCTTTAAGAATATGCAAAATACCAGGGGGGAAGACCTTCAATGCATTGTTGTTAATTGGAGTTTTGCCAGCAACTCTCCCAGGGTCACTATTTCACTCTTGTAAAAAAATTAAGAGTTAATTTATAAATCTGTAAGTCTGGATAACTATGTGAATGATCAGACATGAAATTTAGTTTTAGTGCTGCTTAAATAATTAATAAAAATATTATGTATTCTAAGCCATACAAATGCTAGTGACTGTGGAAAAAAGTGTTAGTGCTTTGAAAATCTATCTCTAGACATTGAATTAGCCATTGTAAAACCTTACTCATACATTTTGAGCTTAAAATATTTTTGAAATCGAGATCTTAATTTGTTAAGGCAAATGATCTGTACACTAACCCATTTGGGCCATTTAGGGTATTTTACTGAAGTCCTATCAGCACTGGCCTCTCCCTACAGGGATTCAACATTCTGCCAACATGTATCCCCTTGCAGCGTTAGCATTTCTGCAATGTACAGAAACCTATGTACTTGTCACGACTCTGAGTGCATGCACAGGCTGCACTAGCTCTTCAGCCTCTCCTAGGGTTTTGGCTGCCTTTTCTCAGACCATCTCTGGTGTAAGTCATTCAGATGTGGGATCTTGGTCAGAGCTGCAGAAGAAGAACTTTGTTGGGGGACCCACCTCCCTTCACCTGGCAGCTGACTATGAATTCAGGCCCTCTGCTTGGGTCTTTCACAGCAGCCTATCCTTGTACCTTGCTGATCCTGACCCGCTGACCTGACTTCCTGGCTTGACTGAGACTAGAGACTTACTAGAGCCTTACCTGTGATCCCTAGGCTGAGGCTGATCCTGGTCCCCATCAAAGAGATCCTGCCATGCAATTATTTGGTGTGGTGGGATGGCATCCCATAAGCGTGAAACTGACTTGCCATCACTGATGGTATCACTGACCCTGTCCAGGTGCCCTTATAGAGCAGCCCCCCTCTGCCTGCTCCTGGGTAGTGCAACTGCAAGGGACAGCCAGTAGGAGATAGGAAAGCAATACTACATCACAAGTTGCTTTGTTTCATGCCTGTTCTCTAAAATTTGCATCTGGAAATATTTTTCTATCTAAAGTGGCAGGATTTGGTCAACACATGAAAGAGTATGTGTATGCCAGCTTAGCCAATAACATGTTGATTGTAAAGATCATAGAAGAGCTGATTGAAATCCTTTTTTTTTTTTTTGTTGGTTACAGGGCAGTGACTTGAACCTGAGCTGCTTTATGTCATCAGTTCTCATATACTCCTTTATGAGAAAATGTTCCACTTGGCAAAGCAGGCATTGTGCCAGAAAATGGGTGATTAACTCCACAACCAAAGGACTAAGGTGCTTGTTTGTGATTTTGATTTAGGAATTACATCTTTGAATTCTGCTGTAACAAAAGTGCAGAATGGGACACCTTCAAGAGAAAGACTTAGGCAAATGCAGTCAAACTCAAGGACCGAGTCATTGACCTGGGATGCCGGGACCTGGAAAGTGACTTCTTGATCCTCGTTTCTCAAATACAGATAAATGAAAGAGACGGCACACAACTAGCTATCTGGGGAAAGCTGAGTGTTTTATTCTTGTTGGTTTTCCCTCAAGCTCTCTTTATGAGAAAGAGATGTGTTGTGGTGAAGAATGGAAAATGTTAAATTTTTTGATTGGAAAATCCAGCTTTTTCTTGTCTCTTCAAAGGGCTATGGTCTTCATATTCTGATGTGCTCACAGTACTACTTTAACTTTTAAAAAAATGAAAAAATAAAAAATTGACTGAGTTTCATGTCTGATCTCTATTCTAGAGCATCAAATGTAAACATTTCTGTAACAGAAGTTCCTTTTCAATATATCTGATTTTCCTCCATTTTCAAAGTCTTGAAATGTTGGAAATAGTAACTCATGCGTTATACATTAAGTGAAAATTCTATAAATGTTTGTCCTTTTAATTCTTTAAGGAATCAAATTAATCTCATTTTTCTCATTGAGTGTATTTTATTCCTTGTAAAACAACCATTAAAACATTTGAAATAATAGAAGTGGAATAAGAAAGCATATTAAATATGTAGTTTTAATAATAGATTGCAATGTTAAGTCAGAAAGAATTAGGTAATTGTAGTCAGTAAATATTTTAATGCACATTCTCCTCATGGCTTGTTAATTCAGTTACATTGGAATAGTTGAATAAGAAAAACAACTCTTTTTTTTTTTTCTAAGTCACTTATTATAGAAAGCAGGTTTGTTTTGGGTTTTTTTTTTTTAAAGATTAAACATTTAGGTTACATATGAGTGAACAACATTGTGTTTATACTTCATGTAGGAAAAATACTTCTAAGGATGTAAGAACGTGTCCAGGACAGAAAAGTAGAGGAGGTATCTCGCTTTGTTAGAAGAAAAAAAGGGGCAAGGTTCTTCTAAGGTCATCTATTGAGGATATGAGGTTTGAATAGAGGAACATCCCTAAATAAGGAGCTTCACCAGATGTGGCCCATGGAGTTGAGTGAAATTCATCAATCAGTGGTGAACAGGGAGGAGGAACAGAGTGGTAATTTATAGATAGGTCTTTTAGTCAAAAACTTTTCTGACAGGAAAAAGGGATAAAAAAAACCCCTCACATTTGAAGTATTAAACATATAAATATCCTTAAAATATAGGGTATCTTTGTAACTCCCTATGAGCCAAAGTCCCATTATCTCTGGAAGTAAAAAAACCTTTTGAAAACCTGATTTACATACCTAAGTAACAATTATTTCTAAAACAGTTACCAATATTCTGTCCTCAATGTCTAAATAATTTATAATGGGAAAAGACATACAGCTGGGCATGAACCCTGTCCAGAGCAAATGCATTGCTTTTAACTGAAAGTACAAATCAGAAAGAATGGAATGAAGTTGTCTTTTAAATATACGTATATGTATATGTATATGTATATGTATATGTATATGTACACACCACTTCATGATTTGAATGACTCACCCAGTTTTCTTCATGGAAGTCCCTGCAGAGTGATGATGCTATACCTCTTGAGGCACAATAGGAGACATTTCCCAAAGAAATAAAGGCCTTAGTATGTTGCTTGAAGCCACTGCCACTTCATCATTCAGCGGGAGATCTCAGTGCTACCTCTCTTGACCTTGGTGAAAACACCAGCACAGCACGAACACCACTGCCAGAAAAAAAACCTCCTGCATACTAGATACTTCATGAATGTAGGAGGAAATAAATTGATTTGAGAGAGCATTGCTGACATGGTGAATCTCCAGAGCATCCCTCTCCTTTCCCTTCACTGGAGGCAATTGCTGGCCCCTGCGGTGGAGAGTCATCTCCCTTCCCTAAGAGCTGCAAAGAGACAGCTTTGTCTGTACTCTTGCTGCACACACCAAATACTACATGTACGTGGTAATTTGGCCAACTTGGAAGGGGATAGATGACAGCTATGAAAAGTCTGGTTTTTTCCCTCCTTCCTAGTGAGAGGGTATAGTTCCATGGCAAGTAATAGAGACCAGTGATTTTACAGGTTTCAACCTCAGGAACAGTTTTTTTGCTCTTTACTGTACTCTGGTTTGGCTGATTTTTATGCATTAGTACAGAAGAGATTTTCAATATTCAAAGGGATGCCAAGCACAGTAGTGTAGTGCATTAACCTTTCCCTTTGAGATATTTTAGTTCAATTGATGGCAGAGAAAACCACAAACTGTGGCACAACTGTCAGTCTTGTAAATGATTTGTGGCTGTGTAAATGCAGATGCCACAGCTGTCATGTAATCTTTACGCAGGCTATACTGGGAATGTAACTCGGACCCTTCTCCTCCAAGAACATGGGCCTTTTCCATTTGTACTGTTCCATTAGCTGTTGAAATGGCTTAAAACTAGAACAATTTATCCTTTCCCTTTTGAACTTTAGTAAAATAGGACAGAGCTCTGAACCAGCTTTCATTTACAAACCAAAATTCTCCCAATGTGATTTTCTAAAGCAATCATTTAAATCCAGTGATATCTAAATAGCTGTCAACAGTATTATAGAGAGCTGTACAAAACTTTAAAAGTAAAGCTCAGAAACAGATACATTTTCCTGGTTTCAAGTGTCATTGAAAACCACAGATTCATGAACCTGGATTGAGTATAACATCTAATTTATGGGTTTGGGTGGAAACCGCCTAAGAGCTGCAAAAGCCTTGGATCTTTTACTGTAAAAGACCCAAAAAATGCAATTCTGGCTAAGATTTGCTTTTTGAGTAAGTTCGTTTAAACCAAAAAAAAAAAAAAATCACAAAGCAATATGAGGGAGTATTGAAACCATGTAAACCAAAGTCAGCAAGGCTTGCACCAACATTTTGAAATCAAAACAAGGCACAGATCTCTTATGCACTTCCTTTCCAGGCCCGAGCTAGAGGACAGTCCCAAAGCCCACCAGGTATCTACCTCTGTCCAATAGAGGACAGGTTGGCTACTTACTGTCCTCTATGTTTAAGAGAGGTTGAAGGATCAAAAGGATTTTTACAGGCCTCTGGAGTCAGAAACATAAACAAGCATGAAAGACATTTGCAAATCCCCTATTATATCGTAATAAAAAGTAGCAATGTCAACACCACTTACTTTTGATTAGCAGATTATTTATTCCTATGTAAAAGAAAATAAATGGTTTTTTTGAAACTGAATATGGAGATATTCAAAAAGTATTGCAGGAAACAATGTTTTCTCAGCTACTCTATTTAAACATAATAGCTTTGCTGAATATAATTTTGTACTTTTGGTATTTGTTAATATTCAGGGACAGTTTGCAATTCTTTCCACCTCCCCACCACAATTCATAGAACCTATAGGTCTTCAGGCAATCTTAAAGCACAGACCAGAACAGAGATGTAGTGTTTAGTTTTGCTTCCAAAATCTAGACTGCGAGTAACATAATGAACCCTCTGGAGATATGCTCCCATGTGGAGCAGGTTGTGTCTGTGCTTGAGAAGGTTTAAATTAGTTATTTCTCAGAATTCTCTGTGATGAAGGCATTGCTACCAACTGCTTTCCTTGTCACTAGCTCGTCAGGGCAATAAACCAATTAGTTGTTGCTATAGTTAAGGTCATTTCTTATGATTTTAAATTATTTGTAGGGATACACAGAACTTCACATATATGCGGAGTCAGTATTTTCAGTTTATTATGACTGCAAATGAATGTGTTTCTTCACAAAAGCAGTTTTTTTGTCAAAAAGGAGTTGCTATGTTGCTGTGTTATGAAGTGTTAGTATAGTATCAGGCTGTGGGGTGGAAGGAAGAAAGCAGGAGGTAGCATACTTCTTGAGATATTTCAGCCATTCATTTTTTATGAATGCTTTTGAAAAATATTTAGTCCTCAATTAGAAGTAGCCACATGCTGCCCCTAAATCACTGCTGGCAAGAAATACAGAGAATCACAGAATCAGAGAATTGTAAGGTTTGGAAGGGACCTCGAGAGATCATTCAGTCCAACTCCCCTGCCAAAACAGATTCCCTAGAGCAGGTCACACAAGTAGGTGTCCAGATGGGTCTTGAATATCTCCAGAGAAGGAGAATCTACAAACCTCCTAGACAACCTGTTCCAGTGCTCTATCACCCTNATCTTTGTGGCCTCTGCTGGACTCTCTCCAGAAGATCCCTGTCTTTTTTGTACTGGGGAGCCCAGAATAGGACACAGGACTCCAGGTGAGGCCTAACCAGGGCAGAGTAGAGGGGGAGGATGACCTCCTTTGACCTGCTGGCTATGCTCCTCTTAATGCACCCCAGAATCCCATTGCCCTTCTTGGACACCAGGGCACACTGCTGGCTCATGGCCAACTTGTCATCCACCAGGACCCCCATGTCCTTCTCCACAAATCACCTCTCCAGCAGGTCATCCCCCAGCCTGTACTGATACCTGGGGTTGTTCCTTCCCAAGTGCTAGACCCTACACTTCCTGTTATCGAACCTCACCTGGTTCCTCACTGCCCATCTATCCAGCCTGTCCAGGTCTCACTGAATGGCAGCACAGCATTCCTGCGTGTGCACCATTTCTCCCAGCTTTGTGTCATCAGCTACTTGCTGAGGGTGGACACTATTCCCTCATCAAGGTCAACGATGAAGATGTTAAATGAGACCAGACCCAACACTGATCCCTGAGGTGCACCACTAGTCACAGAGTAAAACAGTACATGACAGAACTACAGCTCACATCCTTCATGAGGTTTAGGATTTCTCCTTTGAAACTTCTATCTATAGAAAATAACTTTACCCCTGAAAATTACATGTGTCTGAGATCTTAAACTATGACTTTTGGTTTGTATGTAAGTCCATGTATTTACAGTTTTGGGAGGAGGCATCAGAACCTGACTTTGCCATATTTGATCTTATAATGTACCATGTCACTTGGGAAGAGCTGAACACCCTTACCTTCTAATACATTCTCAGAAATTTAGATGGCTTGGCTCCAGGAATTATATCATACAGAGTAAGCAGTTAACTCACATCTTAATTGTCATAGAATTGTGTCACAGTAACTACCATGGAGGTAATGAGCCTGACAAAGATGCCAAACTAAGACACGTAACTGGTAGCGTAATATTGTGATTTAAGTGTGATGGGCAGCTCACCTCCACATGGCCACTCACTTACTCCTCTCCAATGGGATGGGGAAGACAATCGGAAGGGGAAAAGTGAGAGAAATTGTGGTCTGAAGTGAAGGCAGTTTAACAGGGAAAGCAAAAGATGCACGTGCAAGAAAAGCACAAGGAATTAATTCGCTACTTCCCAGACGTGTAACCATTTCCAGGAAAGCAGGGGTCCGTCATGCTCGGTGGTTATTTAGAAAGACAGAAGCCATCACTCCAGACTCCTTTCCCTTCCTCCTTCTTTGTCACAGCTTTTATTGTTGATCATGATGTCATATAAGGGATATCAGACATCCCATCTTTATCCCTTCCCAACTTCATGTGCCACCCCAGCCTACTCACTGAGAAGCAGAAAAGGCCTTAACACTGTGTAAGCACTGTTCGATGATATCTAACACATTCTTATGCTATCCATACTGTTTTGGTCGCAAATTCAAAACATAGCACCACATAATATACTAAGAAGAAAATTAGCCCTATTGCAGCCAAAAAATAGTGAATAGATTCAGGCTCACAGAGGTGCCATCACAAGCAAAATAATTTGACATTGCATTTATATGTTGGACATCAGGCATTTTTCATACAATCAAAATAAGACATAATAATTAGAATTAGCATTCAGACCTTACGCTAAAATTAAGCCCAGGTCACTTCTTGGATGATTTGAGTAGCTGACAATTATGGAAGTTATGAAAAGCTTTCTTTATTGTAGAGAACTAGTCCTGGGTGACCTTTGGGACCTAGGAAAAACATTTTTATGAGGACAAGCATAAAAGTAAGCTCCTGCTCTGGTGAGAACTGTCCTTCACAACCATGTTTTCCCTAGGCATGCTCTGGAGCCCTGAAGAGATAATAAACACTGTCAACTGGATGGGCATGAAAATAAGTCCTTTTCTTCTTTTTCTGCCTCTCACACAAAGTAATTCACAAACAATGTCAATAGTAAAAGCATACTTCAGTTCCACTACCTAGGGAGAATACCCTGGATATTGGAACCTAGAAGGTTTTCATGCAATCCTTTTTCTTGATACACTGCCTCTTAAAGTGCTGCAGTGGGATCCAAATGGAAGAGTACTTTGCCTCTTCCTTGTAAATGAATTGAACAGACAAGGGGAAATCCTGATTTTCCCATCCCTCTGTTGTAGTTTGTCTTTCAGTTTATATATTTGAATGATTAGTTCCACTGACACTCCCATTTCTTCAGTTCTATAAGAATCTTGATGTTATGTCTTGTTGGAACTCCTGATTTACAAAAATTTTGGAGCCTGGTATTTTTGATTTTAAAGCATGAGAAAGATACTATTACTGAAGGAAGAAGAAAAGCCACCAAATTAAAAGTAAGCTTCCAGCCACAAAATGATAAAAGAGTATACAGGGAAGAAAACTACAGGGGTTTTGTGAGATTTCTAATCACCTTACTCAGAAAATATCCCTAAGAGGGAATTCTTCTGGAGTAAACTTAGATGACAAGCTAGGGAGAGACCAGTGTAGTTATTGTTTCTTCCACCATTGACAGTATTGAAGGCTTTAACTATCACTTTCTCTCTGTATCAAAACAATTTCAGTGCTTTACTGGACTCTCCTTCCTAGAACAGATTTCTATGGCTCTAGAGTTGGTTTTGAGGACAGTTCCATTTTCCTCATAATGGAATGGCAGATTGAGAGATCAGACCAATAGTGTATAAAGTACTCTTTCTCTCTACAATTAGAGGTGGACACTGAAGTTTTTAGACTAGGGAAGTGTCATGGTGCAGAAGTAAAGGATGGGAAGTTTGAACAACATGCTCAATATGCAGCTCAAGGAAAGCCAGTCTCAGCAACTTGTATCTCTGGAGCCATGGGGAAAAAGATCATTTAAAACTTCTGCAATATTGTTCAGTTTTTTTCCAAGAGTAGGAAGCACTATTTTTTTTTTTGTATGTGCAACTGAAAGAGACTGAAAAACTCTGCAGCTATGAGACTGAGGGCTGAAGCAACTGGTAGTCTGATGAGATGTTGTTATGCATATTCTGATGACACTTTTGCAGTGACTCTGGGCAAGGACATCAAGCCAGTTCCAGAGTCCCAACTGAGTCCCTATCAGAGAGCAGGGAGAAAGCATGTTACTATGCAAATAGTACAACCTCCTTTGAAGTAGAGAATTAATCCTGAATACGTTCAAGACACAAGACCTGAAAGGAAGGCTTAGTGCAAGGTAATCTGCTCCCTACCCTTTCCTTTTGCATGGCTAGAAAAAGCTATGATATCTGACTTAATTTATCTGCACTTTCTTTAATTATTTTTTATCTACTTTTTAATAATATCTTGCATTTTGCAGTGGCTTTCATCCTAATGGTTCCTGAAATTCTGTACAATTTTAAGAAACTGATATGTAAACTACACACAGGAACTTCATCCACAACTGCAAAGCAATCAGCACAACATTTCTTTAAGAATGAAAATATTGTACATTGGTCAATACTGGCAGCTGTTCTTGCCTTTATGGAAGTGGTGACACCTTCATAGCTGCTTCTGAAAACCTTCCTTTCCAGTTGCAACTATGAAGTGTTTTGGCTCTCTGGAAGTACATACACAGATAATCTCAGGCCTAATCTGGACCACTTTCAAATTTACAGAGCTTTCATAGACTCCCAAAGGAATTCTCATGGGAAAAAAAAGCAGCCTTTCATTGAATAAGTCACTTCATTCTACTTTTTTTGTGGTGTGGCAGATGGTAGGAGTATCTCCTACCAGTCCTCTTGAGAGACAGGCTCATAAATACTGAGGAAACTGAATGGCTTCCCTGACTGTTGAATGGAAATACATAGACATATCAGCCACAGAAATCAAATGACAGTTGGGGAAAAAAATTTAAAAAAAATAAAAAATAAAAGACCATCTTCCTTGGACAGCTAGGAGTGGGGAAGCACATTAAAAAGCACCTTCACATTCTCTCATATTTCTGTGAAGCTCTAAGCCTCTGCAACCCTGCTCTCAATGTTTCTTTTTAAGGTCACTTCATGGGTGTTTTTGTACAGCAAGGTACAAAAATCCCTCTGATCTCTGCATGAAGGAGGGGAGGCTTCAGAAGTGACAGAGGGCAAGAAGCTCAGTACATGAACCCTGTATGTTCCTTTGAACGGACAATACTGAAGCTGGAAAAGATCTACCCTATCTCAGGATCACAGGGTCAGCATAATTTTCCTGCTGTAACTTAACATGCCTGCTTTTGAAAATTTTGGCCCACAGAAAGCATTCAGCTGAATTAATCTACCTTTGGTCACATCATCTCCCATTTGGGTAACTGATTACAAATGTGGAAGACATGTGGAAGTGGTAACACCATTTGGAGGGTGGAAGAATCTTGGCAGATCAGCAGCCTATCATTGAGGTTGCTGGCAGCCTGTCTAAAATATCTATAATTCAAAATTTTGAAGCTCCTATGGTATGGATATGAAAGGAGATTGCAGCCCTATGAATTTTATGCTTTGCTGTTGTCATATGGGTGGATGATGACACCAAATATTTGGTCTGGAACTGAGTATGCTTACTATTTATGCATTCAGAAACCTGAGCCAGACTAGAATGCTCAAATCATTTATGAATTTTTAGTAGTCTTCCTACTGTAAATGTTTAAAGCTGTAGCTTAGTAATAAGATATTCGATAGTAGTGCTCAAAAAGAGACCACTTGAGAGTTATTAAAAAATATCTATAGAACGTAAATGTTTTTCAGGAAAATAAAGTGATGTGACCATCTTCCTTCTCTGACTAAACACCCCAGAAGCAGCTAAATAGAGATGTAAACCGAATAGTTGAAAAGTTGTTTTGCAATTTGCATAAAATCAAATGAGATCAAAAGTTTCCAGTTGTGTTTCAGTACATAAAAAAGCATATTTTGCATTAGATTTCATGTGTGTGTATGCATATGTGTATTTACATATACATGTTTTATATATACACAAAGAGATGTACATTAGTACACACACACACTCATTAAAAAAGCAACAAAAAATTGCTTATATTACACAGACTATTTTACCCACGGTCATCACCTGCATCATTCTGCCAGACACTGTTTAAAAAAAAAAAAAGTGACGAAGCCACTAAAAGAACTAATTTATTATTTTTATAAAGTATTTATGATAATTGATCGTGTGCCACGGATTTGTGTAAACTTGTAATATGAAGGAAACCATCAAGAACACAATATTTATTTTCCTTGTCTAATGTGCCATAGTGTTTCTAAGATTGCAATGCCGCAAATAAGAGTAATGTCTGATGGGGCACATTGAACAGTTCCCCAGAGACCCTGAAAGGACAGCATATGATAACTTTCAGGGCTCCATTTACAACAGCAAGATTTTCTTTAATGTTTGCATGTTTCTAATACGAACCATGTAAAAATTATAAGAAACTGTACAGAGAGAAGTATTTTTTTCCTCTTGCATTAATTTTAATTGGCTTTTGTTTTTCTTCACTGCTACAGTACTTGCTTTCCTCCAGAAAGATGCATAAATGCTTAACCTAGCATAATTATGCATATACATTCTTATTTCATTAGTATTTTGTGCTTTAATTATATTTATCATTTGGTCCATTTTATATTTGTGTGACTCAGAGTAATTTAAGTGTGTTTCATTTTCGCAGGTTTCCGCTATTTTTCTATAGACAAATTATGAAGGCTTGGGAAATTGCATAGTGAAAATTGAAATGAGGACCATACAATCCATTTTGAGTTGCCTTTTGGTGTTTACCTCAAAGCATGCTTCTGTGTGTGTGTGTGTGTGTGTGTGTGTGTGTGATTTACATTTAGCAATATCTAAGTGCAAATAGTAATCATACACCAAAGTAAACTGGACTATATGCAATTGCTTCCTCTGTTTCTTCAATTGCAGTTGCAATCCCATAGATTCCAATCTTGACAGGTAGCATAATTAGAAAATTCTCTTTGTCTTATTAAATGTGACTCTTCTCAATAGAATTCACTTCATTGCAGGCAAAGAACAGAAAATATACTTCAAATCTAAAATGGGAAATCAAGGGGGACTGTTTTATTTTTATCTGTCTTTGTGCAAGCGACATTATTATCAAAGGATATTGTAATGCTGAAAATGTACTTTTGGGATTTAAATCACGTATTAGCCTGGAAAGCAAAAAGTGCTGTAGGGCCCATGCAATATATTTTCTCATTAATCTGATTGAAAGATTATCCTTCCTATAGCTATGAAAAGTCTAATACCCATATATCCATCTTTCCTGCTAGTAAAATTCAGCTTTGTGCGCAGTCATTGTCTCTTGTGTCTGAGGTCCTACACTCTTCTTCATTTCTCTGTATAAGCCTATCGCTATTAAAATAAATTCAGAACAGGCCGCCATTTCATGCACACATTTTGATTATTTCATAAGCTGCTGAGGAAAATGGAAGTATCAGCAAGTCATGCAGTTTTCTGGTAATGTAATGCTGTCATTACCTCAGTGGTCATGTGAAAAAGTTTAGCTATAATATCTTTGACAAATGTTCAGTGAGTCAAAACAGTGCATATAAATGAAATGCAGATATGAATGAGCCATTATTACAATCACAACTCCAGCTTAGAAATTATTAAATATGAATATATACACTTTCACAGTAACCTGACATTTGTAATACATAACTATCTGTGCATTTCTCACCACTCCCACCCCCCCACCCCCCCGTTTTCCTCCCCATCATCCCCCAGATTGAGAATAGAGGAAGTCATTTTGATCAGAGGCTGCACACAGTAATTGAAGACACTCTTGATGATTTCATGCAATCAGAGTGGCACATTATTTGTGATGAAAATTAAGTAAAGAAGAAAAGCAGATTTATAGGTTGTCTTGCTTATGGTCAACTGCCTTTACAAAAGATTAGCAATTCTATTCTAACCACCCCAACTGCATATATACTTTTCCACATCATAGATTTACTGAAATTTTAATATAACCTTAGTCATAACTTGCAGTACCTCATGATTTTAAGCTTTTAATGAAACTACAGAAGATGTCTTAAACTGAATGATTTCTATTCTGAGCTCTTTGAGTGCTGATAGCATGAACAGTATAGATGGCTCTAGCCATAACTGTCACACAGATAATATTCTTTTATGCCTCAAGACACTAAGATGGTGCTGTAGATAACCAAAAGGAATAAGCTGCCACCATCACTAATCTGCAGCTTTGAAACACTATAGCTTTTGCATGGTTTAGAGAAGGTAAAATCACCTAGAAGTGTAATATAGGAGACATTTTTAAGTGAACACAGAAGAGAGAACTGAAGGTTTTCATATTTTGTAATCTATATCCACTCTGGATGAAATCAACTATATCCCCCTTTTTGTGTGTTTATGGATAACAATTGAAAATGCAAAAGAAGCTGAAGCCTTTGAATCCTCCTAGGATATTTTACACTAATGTAGTGAAATTGAAATATGAGAAATAGTTAGCCTTATTGTTCCCTTCAGAGTTTAACTTTCAAGTTGTTTCATATAGGCTTTTGGATAGTTTTATAATACATGTAACAGATTTTGTTCACAATAATATCCGCTTTGTGCCAGAGGAGTATAATTTCTGTTGATTATTTTTCAATATGTAAAAGAAAATGCTACTGAAACCTTTATAGGACACTGAATTTTCTTTATATTTTTCATAGTTAAACTCACCAAATTAAAATTAAAACTGCAAAGGAATGCAAAGTATTGTAAATAAGTCAAAGTTTTCAAAGACTGTTCCACGTAAAGTTGTAATTACCTACAAACAGTCTTATTATTTTCATTTCTTTAAAAAATATTTCTGAACAAATTGTGGCTTTATCATTTGTGTTGCATAAAATTATTTGCATTATTCGCATGTGCTCTGTAACACTTCATGTGTGCTACTATTGAAAATTCCTTTATAGTAAATAAATAAATAAGTAGATGGACCTAAGGATCCAGTATCATTTTTACCACACACATACTTTAGAAAACCTTAATCAAAAATCTTATTGTTGTGAGAATATGGACTGACATGGAAGTGTCAGGAAATCAGTGAAGGAAAGATGATGAACTAAATATCAACAGAGTTGGACCCAATATAAAAACCATTTTCTGGGTTTTATTGTTAGATACCACTGTAGGCTTTCCAGAGAAAAGACAAATTCCACTTGAAAGTCTCAAGCAATATGCACTTTTTTTTATTGAACACAAGAACTATCAATAATAATCTGCTAATTTGTTCTCCAAAATGAAATCATTGTTGGGACAAAAATACAAAGCATTCAGGATGCTGTTAAATGCCCAGCAGTATTTGAAATCGAATCACGGTGACTTGTTGTTATGGCATGCTGACATTATTGGTTCTTGTATATAGTTACATAATGATCTCTGAAGCCAAATTTTTAAAGTGGCCTGTAAAGCAGTTAAGGGACATCAAAATCTGGCTTCACCATCAACTTCCATGCTAAGCGGTACTTATGATTCTTCCGTGTAAGCAGCTACATGATGTTTAAACCAAAACAAAATATCATTACTTTTCTTCCCGCTGCAAGAGGTATGTTGTGTAACGAAGAATTTGAAACTCTACTTCTAATTATAATGGGATTTTAGTCTCCCATCTTGCCTGAATATGGATAATGTGGGTTCCCCCACCTTCAATTCTGATTGACTTTGCATAGCTGTACAGCCAGGCACTGCTGTTTTATGGAAAAAACAGGTCTTCAGCCAGTAGGTGATCTGGAAACCATGTATATTTTGATTGAGAAAAATCCCAAGTACCGACAAGAAATACTGAGTGAGAAACAGGAATTCATCCTCATTCTGTGACTCCACCTATTACCCAGTCACAAATTGTCTCAATGTTAATTCCAGAATGATTTTAAAGGAGCTGCCCAGCAACAAAACATGCTACTCATGTGAATAGCAGTGCCATTTGCATAGAAGAAAAGTAATTCTTTACCCCAATAGTGGGTGAAGAAAAAAACATTTCTACTTACTATTGTGCTGTTGCTGTTCACACAGACCATTTGAGTCTCACTGTCAGAAAAGCTCTCAAATGGTCTAAAAGACCTGTCTGTAGGTTTATCCCTATACCAATGTACAAATCATAGAAGATGTATTATTTAAAACAATTTGTCTGGAAGTTAATATAGTCTTATATCACAAATTAATTCTCTTTTGTTTTCATTTTTATCCATCAAAAAGCAGCTGCTTTTCATTGCTCTGCATATTCAGTCCTTAAATTAACGTAGTCTAATGTAAATGAGAGAGCACATGTATCTAGATGTTTTTTATGCACCAGCACAAAAATGCAGCAAAATATAGAAAGGGATCCTGGTGTTTGTCATTATTGGGGCTCTATGCAGAGTTTTGCACTGTACCTTCTCTCCTCTTTCAAGCTAAAGGTGATTTATTCCTTCTTTGACTATGAATACTGTACAATAGATGAATAGTCTATGCTTGCAAGCTTTCCATGCTGCTGTTGCTGAATGAGAAGCATATAGCTAAGTTCTGGTTTTGTCCTGAAAAGTGTAAAAGATGTACCTCCTCCATTTTGCAAAGGATTTGAACCAAGCAGGACACTTCATTGTTTTGGGTTTTTTTTCAGGCTATTTCTCAGTTGGTCCCCTCTATGTGCTGTGATCAAAAATACTTTGTATCTGGATATGCAACACTTTGTGTTTAGAGAGCAGACCAAATTCCATGGTGCTCTATTACTGTTCTTTGAAAACATCTGCTGATGCACTTGTCCCAAATAAAGCTGATGCATCTGCCTTACCTATTGCCATTTGGGTTATTACAAATGAAGGAGATAGAAGTGGTTAACAGGGAACTTGGACCCATGTAGAATAAACCAAAATCAATATTTTCAAGTTGGTCTCAGTGCAGTGGTGGCCTATTAAAGCGATCAGCAGCTGGATAGGCTGAGAGAACAGGTTGGGCTCTGCCTTAAAAAAAGAAGACAATTATTGTTGTCTACAACCATCTTAACACAATAGTTTAGAGAAATACTGCCAAACTAGATGATCTCTACTTTTCTCCACCCATCCTAAAAATTTCTGTGTTGCTATTTTTTTTAAGTTTAGATAAATTAAGTTAGCTGTCTAACTTCCAATTAAGACAAGCACCCTCAAGACATAGTTCAGAGAAGAAAAAAAGGTTATACACCCAAGCAGCACTGATCCAAAAGAATAGTGGCCAGGGATTCCTTAAAGTGTATAAAATCTAAGTAAAAATAATCCCAGGTACTCATGCACAAAATTCAAACTTGAAATGTGTCATTAAGTACCCGAGCTAACTGCTTAAGATACTATATTCATAATTCTACTTTCATGAAGATTCTCAAAGTGTCAGATAATACTTCCCAACCCATTATTACTAGGCTAAAAGGAATGGCATGTAACGTCAAAAATATCTTTGAAACATTATGAGTGCTATTTGCAATTTCCAAATTACTTTCATGATATAATTTTAGCAGCATACTAGAATTAGAACAGTACTAGTAATATACATTTTGGAGAAGCAAGTACAGCTTGGATGAGTTTATGTCAGTACTCGCATTTTATCAAGTATTATAGTCGGTTATTCTATGCAGTAGTAAAGCAATGATAAATAGGTCATGTGGTAAACATAATGTTATGAAAAATACAACTGCAAAGCTCATCAGTTTTGTGCCATTTTACTTTTTTAAAAAATTACAATGTTTAGACAGTATAGAATATAGAAATTACAGCTGAAATTTTTAAAAGGGCAGATTAATTTATGACCACTAACAACATCTCTAGTTATACTGCAAAAAAAAAAAAAAAAGGTTTACCAAATCTTATGCTTCTGGACATAAACTGATCATTGAAAAGGTCAGGATATAATTTTTATGCACACACGCAACTTTTTTTCTCAGATAAACTTTTTGTTGTTACTGCTCTTTGTTTTATGCTTTGTGGAAGATACAGAAATTCATCAGTAAAGGTAGAAGACCACAGCATCTAATAAGTCTATAAAGTGTCTAGAACTTCTTTAATGATTCTAGAATGTAGATTCTTTAATCGAAAGCAATACATGACTATACATGTTACTAGTCACTGTAACTGTCTTGCAGTTTTTTTCTTTATGAGGAGGCTGGTAATGCTTCTAAATGAAAAATAATGCTATTTTCCCCTCATGCTTTGGGGAAATGAAATATTAGTAAAGGTACTATAAATCAAATGTTCCAATATCACAGAAGTATCACACTGAAATAGGTTACCAGTTAGAAATCGAGGACTTCTGTTGTTACTCTTGTTTTGATTTCCAATCTAGACAGAGCTTGATCAGACATATTTAGGCAGATCTTAAGATGCAATAGTGTACAAGATATATGAATAAAATATGGGTTGTGCATATGTAAAACTCTGCCTTATTTACTGTGAGAGTTGAAAACAAGAATGGCAAAACCAGAAAAGTGCTAAAGCCACTTGGCAGAATTTGATTCTTAAGAGCCATTCCTTAAAGCAAAATCTTTTACAGATGGTTGTTAATTGAGTTGATCCAATCTGAGAAACCTGTGCTCTCCAAAGAAGTGAAAGCTTTTAGCTGCAACTAATTTTGTAGGAGCTTTACTCTCAGTGCATGATACTTTAGAAAAATGTGATTAATGCTAAAAACAATCTGTCAGCTTCAGCACCCAAATTTACTGGGTTATTTTCATGTTACTCTCTCTATGCACTTGATATCTGTAGCAAAATGAGGACAGCAGAGTTTCCAGTGTGTTTCATACACACTTTGAAGATAAGCCCACATATGTACAGTATTTCAGTTCTATGGTGATGAACACCATAAAAAAGGCCTGTATAAAATTACTAATTTTATATTCAGCATTGGTTTTGGCTTGTGTCAGGTGAATAGCCAATGGTAGGGGAAAAACCAGACATTAAACAGGCTCTGATTGCTTAAGCTTGTCTGTCTTATGTAATGAATCAGGTTGGGGTCTGGTGGGAAAAATAAAATTTGATCATAACATTTTTATGGCCATTTGAACTTGCTCTGGCTCTTAGTTCCATGTGAAATATCTGAGAGCAGAGTCATGGTAGGGTCTACTAAATTCTCTGTGGAAAGTCAGAGTAGTTCTAGTGCAACAAACTAGTCAAACTAATCAGCTCTGTGGGAGAATCCTAAGCTGGATTTCATCTACGGAAGACATCTCTGGAGAATCTAGCAAAATTTCATTTAGGAAAGTGAACAGTGTAACTTTTTCCAGTGCTTGTTGTTCTGATTAAAGTATGCAATGAAATCATAACAAGGTTCAGAACCTGAGAAAATATCAAGAAGAATTATGCCTGTCCTTTTTGTTTAATTCATATTTTTAAATATTTTCACTCATTAATTTGTTGTACATTAGGAAAATGCATTTCTGATGTAAGTTCAAATCTATAGAATCATAGAATGTGTTAGGTTTGAAGGGACTTTTAAAGTCCATCTAGTCCAACCCCTCTGGAGTAGGGGTTGGACTAGATGGATCTGAGCAACCGGACCTTTAACTAGGTCAGGTTGCTCAGATCTTCATAAAGCTTGACCTTGAATGTCTCTAGGGATGGGGCCTTTACCACCTCTCTGGGTAACCTGTTCCAGTGTCTCACCACCCTCTTCCTAATGCCTAATCTAAACCTACTCTGATCTAGAATAAAACCATTTAAAACTCATCCTATCACAACATACCCTTGCAGATAGTCCCTCCCCAGCTCTCCTCTAAGGTCCCCTTATGTGCTCTGAAAGCAGCTGGAAGGTTTTCCCTGAGCCCTCTCTTCTCCATGCTAAATATCACCAAGTCTCTCAGCCTGTCTTCATAGGAGAGATGCTCCAACACTCTGATCATTCATATGGCTTTCCACTGGACTTTGTCAAAGAGGTCCATGTCCTTGTGTTGCAGGCTTCAGAGCTGGATACAATACTTAAGGTGGGGTCTCACCAGAGCAGAGGGGCAGAATCACCTCTCTTGACCTGCTGGCTATGCTTCTTTTGATGTAGCCCAGGAACTGATTAGCCTTATGGGTTGCAAGGCCACATTGTTTCCTCATATCCAGTTTTTCATCCATCAGCACCCCAAAGTCCTTTCTTATGGGGTGCTCTCAATTGCATCACACCCCAGCCTGTATTAATAGCAAGGATTATCCTGAACCAAGTGCAGGACCTTACACTTGTACTTATTGAACTTCCTGAGTTTTGTGCGGGCCCACCTCTCTAGCTCTTGTCCAGGTCCCACTGGATGACATCCCGTCCCTCTGGTGTGTTGACCATACCACTCAGAGGAGGACAAAGGCTCTGTTTGCATCCACAGAGACCTGCCAGCTCATCAGCACCTGTACTGTGGGCTCACCTCCAAGAATGAAAGCATCGTTCAGTTATCACTTCTGCTGTGTTTGGATGCACTGCTGCAACTCCCAACAATGGCGTTGGGACCTGACTGAAACTCCTGGCCACCAGCAATGGTATCTAGACTAGACTAGAAGCAGCAAATCAAAAGAAAAGGTGGCAATATACATGCTACCTATTTCCAGAGCACTCCACTTTAGTTGTAAGGAATGCTTACTGGGAAATCTAATAGTATTCATGAAGTTTCTACTCAAATGATCAGAAATGGGCACAGAAGAGCTTTAGGTCTTTTGTTCCTTCAAGTTCTTCTCTCCAGAGACAAAAAACATTTTTGCAAAACTTTAACTGCAAAAAAATCTCTGTGGATATAATCGCTAATATAAATCCTGAAAGGGATATTCCTGAGAGGTGAAAACTTTCACAGAAAGCACGTTGTAAGTACATGAAGTTGAGAATTCCCAATGGTCTGATAATTCTTAGAATGAAAATGCTTCCTAAACAGAACACTCTGTATGGGAGCATCTTTCAACACACACTTAACTCAGGTTCTTTACAAACAAAATCTCTATCAACAAATTCTCATGGGATAAAGGAGATCTATAGGAATTAAAGTCATGAGTAAGAGACAAACTCAACAAGCCTATGCTGTTCTTGAGAACATGATCAATTTTATTTAGAAATAAAATTAAATGTTTTCTACTGGAAAATATGCGCCTGTCTCTAGCAGAATATCATTCTTATCTAAATGATCAGTCCAGTATGGCAGAATAACTTATTGGCACATTGTTAGTAAATACAGAAATTTAAAATTATGAGCAGTTGAGTATAAATCACATTGGTCCACTGCACAAAATTATTTATAATTATTTACTGTAGCAGAAAATCCCTGAAATAGTATGCAAACAAAATGAGCAAAGAAGGCTTAAAGAAAAGGCCTACTTTCCTACATTTATCAACTTGCTACACAAAAACAGTCGTCCTTTCCCTTTCCTTCCCTTTCTTTCCTTCCCTTCCCTTTAACTCTCCCTACAAAGACAATGATTTATGGGTTTTTTCCTTATTTTTAGGGCTTTTTGACAGTATTTACTGCTTTCCAGACCTTTGAGAATGTTGTTGCCTCATGTACAAATAGTGCAATTCTTTGTTTTATAAAAGAATTGTGTCATTTTTTCTGCCCCCCCTTTTAAATATCTAAAATATCAAATAAATGCTTCATGTAGGATGTCTTTAGAAAGATATTGTGAGTTACCAATCTTTCTAGCACATAAATGTTGAAAGAAAGAGTTTCAAATCATCCTGAAGCAATATCAAATATATACAGCTTTGTCACTGTGAAAGAAGTCACCAAGAAAGAACTTTCTCTTTATTACACTAAAGTGGTCACATCAATTAATAATTCAATAATACTTCTTCAGTTATTATTTTCACAACAAATCTTTATGTTTGCTCTATATTTGAGTAAATGGAATGTTGTTTTATCACTATGTTCAGATAAGTGGAAGTGGTGCTTGTATTAAAATCTCTGCTTTTTTGTATAGTACACTTTATTTTGATTGTTGATTCTATAGTATAATCATTAACTACATTCAATGGTATAGGAGATTTTTCAGCTTGTTTAATCTCGCTGTCTTGATTTCATGGTGAGATTGTGATGAGCAACTCCCACTTACTCAAATTCAGCATTAAGATAATTGCATAATAAACCACAATCAATGAGGACCCTTAAAGATTGCCACTTTATTTTCAGTTGTTGTTGTTTTTAAACACAAATCTTGACAACCAATTTTGGCTAATGTACATAAATTGGCATTCAGAGTGGAAAGGAGATTTGTATATAGCCATGAAAGTTGATACCAGGTTTATCTCAGTTATTAAAAGTCTTATAAAAATAATAATTATATTTTCAAGTTGAGCAGATGTCAGATATGCTCTAAGATCTGTAAATCATTTAATTAAATAGTAAACAATTGATCATTAGTTCATATTTCACATTTTAATATATTTGGTTTATTGGTTGCTCAATTTTCTCATAGGTTTGTTTTGAAGCTTCTCTGAAAGAAAATATGCTATACGTTTGAGCCAAACCACAGTAAAATGATTCTGCCTAACTCTGAGACCCACTCATTTCTTTTCATATTTTATAATAACATATGACACGTCAATTTAAACAAAATACACAATATTTGCTGACTGCAGTAAAAGATTGATATTAAAATAATGTTACTGTTAAGAGCAGATAATTGAGCATATTGAAGTGTAGGTACTCTCTGTTATAGCAAATGCAATAAAAATGCCTAATGTTTCCTTAACAAAGGGTGCTCATACAGATAATATTTGGTATCTTGAATTTTACACTTTCTCGGAGTGACTGTTTAGCAGAAAATGCTATTTTTAGTAAATTTATTCTACAGTAATTTTAAATATGAGTATCAGTCCTAAACAGTTTAGTGGCAGCAAATACTGTCAAATATTAGTAAGGTTTTATTATTATTATTTTCTGGGTAATGATGTTTGTGTGTCTGTGTATGTATGTGCATATGCTTTAAAAAGAAATCTTTCTGTCTTGAGTTGGATTTTTTTCTGAGCATCCGGTTGAGCAACCACATGTTCTACTTGCTATATTTAAAACTACAAATAATCCATAAAACATCCAAATCCTAGATCACCAGTGTTCTAGTCCAAACAAAAATGCCTCCTGCTGTTAGAGCAAGTTTTTTACATAATTCTCAAATTTTTAGTCAAGCTAACTTGCACTCCGTTTTTTCTGTAATATTCTCCTCTCTTTTACTCATTCCTTAATATGTTTAATATAACCCTAGTATCTCTATACTTCAGGCTTCTTGCCTTCCTGCTTTTTCCCCAAGTACTGGATGTGATGTAATTTGCTACTTCATGCCATTTTGTCACCTCCTTCACTCAAATTATGTGTACACTATCGAACTTAACACTTGACCCTGAAACTCTAGATCTCAGGAGGAGCTTTCCTTTTTAGGTCTTACTACAGCTCTACTAAAACTTCTTGCACCCACTTTCTCCCTTGATTACTAGCCTGCTACTGGCATATCACACCAAATCCTATCAGGGCCACCAGGATGATTACGGGAGTGGAACACCTTCCTTATGAGGAAAGGCTGAGGGAGCTGGGTCTCTTTAGCTTGGAGGAGACCGCGGGATGACCTCATTGATGTTTATAAATCTGTTAAGGGTTGAGTGTCAGGAGGATGGAGCCAGGCTCTTCTCAGTGTTGGCCAGTGATAGGACAAGAGGCAATGGGTCCAAGCTGGAGCATAGGACGTTCCATCTGAATATAAGGAAAAACATTTTCACTGTGAGGGTGACAGAGCACTGGAACAGGCTGCCCAGAGAGGCTGTGGATTCTCTGTCTCTGGAGACATTCAAGACCAATCTGGACACATTCCTGTGTGATTTGAACTGGGTGATTCTGCCCGGGCAGGGGGTTTTGGGAACAGGCTGCCCAGAGAGGCTGTGGAGTCTCCTTCTGTGGAGACATTCAAGACCAATTTAGACACATTCCTGTGTTATTTAATCTAGGTGATCCTGCTCTGACAGGGTGGTTGGACTGGATAATCTTTCAAGGTCACTTCCAAACCTTAACATTCTGTGATTCTGTACTGTTATGCGGTAATCAGGTTCTTTCCAGCATAGGTCCGTGCTCTGTTGCCCCAAATAGCAAACAAGAATTCTTCAAGGGGGAAGGAGGAAATGTCGTGGCAACAGCACAGCCACTTTGCACATTGCCCCACTCAGTGCCACTCAGTCCACCTTTGCAGACAGCTAGGGGACAGAGTGGCTGTGCAAAGGCTTTTATCACTCTATCATCTGATCACTGACACACAACAGAAAACATTACAGACTGAGCTAGACATCTTCTCCCTCATCTCCCTTCTTCTCATTCCCACCATGCAAATATGCAATTGTCTCTCCAAATTTTTGACAGTTTATGAAGAGTTGATCTTCTGAGGCTATTGTACCAGAGTACCATCAGCAGGAAACAAGTTTTGGATGCTTGGTCAAACAAAACTCCAGACATTCAGGTGTTCCCTTCAGCTCAGATTACAGGCTCATTCTTCTACCTGTGTATTTGATTCTGTCATATTTTTATGCATAATGCAAAGTTGAAAGTAATGTACTATATCCTTTCCAATGCATTTTTACTGCAGTGAATCTATGACTTATTGTTGTTTTATACTTAGAGGTTCAAGGAGTAGACTGTTTTGCTATGCATTCCTACACATAGTTTTTGTTATATTAAAATGAATTGCATGATTCCTAAAGCAGGAAAAGGGAAAGAAGATTTTGTTGATTAAAAAAGTGAGTATTTTGGTTTCAGGTGAATGAGAATAGACTCAGAAGTATAATTTCCTAATCATGATTATCAAACTTCTGGGGAAACAGCGCAAGGCAAAACAATAACAACAACTAAAATCCCCCCCCAAAACCCAAAATCTTCATACAGGATGGATTTGCCTTTATAAACAAAATTTTAAATATCCACTCACAATTATATAATATGTTTGAATAAAATGTGCATTTGGCTTCTTTCTTCAAAGATAAACATGACAGAAGGGGTTGTTTTGCCCTTTGTCCACAGGCCCTTTAAATTTAAATGTTCTGTGTTCTACCTATGTCACTGAAATTTACCTTATTTTCGAGGTAATTTATATTTATACAGTAATTCGGTGCTGAAAAGGTTCTCCTCATGTGTTGCCACATTAGCATCTTAGTTATTTGTTAAAGCTATGGAATGCCTGCATCCTGTGAGCTGTTACAGGTGGTGTTGTCAGCAAGCTTGGCACTGAAAATGGCAGAAGAAAATCTTGTTGCAAATCACTCTGCAATATCTATTTAACTTTATAATTTCTCTTCTTCTTGTGACAGCTTGTCTGCCACACTGAAACAGGATCCTGAATATATTTGAAGGGATTTTGAAGTCCTATGGACTTTAGAATAAAGTTATAGGTATGCCTGTACACGTTTTGCAGTCCATGTATAAATTTCTGCAGTCATGTAATGCAAAATAAATGTACACACAACCCAATTTAAACTGTATCAGTTTAATTTCTTCCCTCCTCTCCAAAGAAAGTGCAAAACCATGTACAGGTCAAATTCAAATCCCAGTCATAACAATTTCCTATTTTTTGTGGAAACTGGACACTCAAAGAGGGTCTATAACTGAGGTACAAGTTTAGTGCTGCATTTTCCAGGAGATAAAAACATATCTGGGAGTTTTTAAATAGTTTTCTAAAATGTAATAACTTCCATTTTATTTACAATTTACATTGCCTTTTCCAGAAAGGAAGAAATTATTTGTGAAATTATGTAGTTCAGTTTTACCTTGGAATAATGTGCTCAGAGGTATATTTTTCAAGATAGAGCTATAATTTCTTTAAATAGTTTTCACTGTCCTACCTAAGTACTATGACCAAAATCTTGATTCCTGTAAGTATTAATAGAGAATAATTTTGCCACATAATGGAATCGAAGGCTATTTAAGTGAGGATAAATAGAAACTAGAGAGTTCTTCATACTAAAAGTGTGTATCTTGAAAACCTCATCCTGCTTCTTTCCCCCCACCCCCATCATCAAAGATATGAAAGGCTGAAGCCCACTTACCTCAAGCACTGTCTTTCACAATTTCCCGCTGTGATTGCTACACTCATTTAGGATACTTGGCTATTAGATCCCTGGCTTTCATCTTGTGACAATGGAAAGGAGGGCATGCTCAGCAACAGGCCAAAAATATGAAACAAACTTCTTACAGAGCTCATCCCAAACAAGTGAAGCCTCTTTCACATGACTTTCAAGCTCAGTGCAAGGCATATCTGTATTAACTGGCATTCCCCAATAGCTATATAGTAATGACACTGAGCACAGGAGGAATCAACCACCAGAACATTATGGTAAAGAAACAGCTTCAAAGCAGAGAAAGAAAAGCGGTACCTTCTAGAAGTAATTTTGATGTATCTTTAATCATCGCTATGTGCTCAAATACTCCAATGATTAGTGCCATAGATATACCTATAAATAAATCACAGAATGTTGGAAAACATCTCTGAAACATAAACCAGAATAGTCATCATATGTAATGCACATGAGAAATATTTAATTAGCTTTGCAAGTGAACTGACATGTGAGTATGTTAATATGCAGAATTTGCTTTGAGGAACACAAGCTGCTCCTTAACTGTACAAAAATGAAAGTAGCTTATACAAAATTAAGTTCCGAAATTAATGGCAAAACTTTTTTAGCATCTTTAAGTAGCACTTGGCAAAGACACTGCAGATGATATTTGATCAGTATTTCAATTATAAATTCAAATGCTGGAGTGTGATTTTATTACCATTATAATACTATTCTGGCAATAGCAGGTGGAAATATTTTAAAAAATTAAAAAATAAAAGGCTGACACATCAAATATGTGACAAAAGTTAAAAAAATGGCAAGAGCAAAAAATGACAACAAATGGAGCAAAAAAAAAATGTTACCGTTAAAATAAAGTTCTCGAGAATTGGAAATATTATCTCAGGATCTGTAATAGTGTAATAAAATATTAAGTACAGTATTGCCAAATGCCATACTGTCATCTAAAATAATGAGGAGGGAAAAGAACTATGATCACTAGGTAAGATTTCAAGAGATCTTCAACTCCTGTAAGTGGAATAGAATGGCTTCGTGCTATGCTGGAGATGAAAATCTACCCTACTTGGAAACAATCAAAGAGATTATTATTAACAAGGTGTTTGGAAAAGTTAAGAACAGAATATCTTTTCAAGAACTTTACCAAGAAATAGGAGGTTAGAAATAGCATGATATTTAGCAATGGAATTTGAACCACATAAAAGCTACTAAAGGGAAGGTGCTGAGAAAGTAGCCACTTTAAAAGCTTCAGGAAATGTGCCACTGAAAAAAGCGATCATTAATAATAGCTGTTATGTGGCAGGAGAATCAGAAGGAAAATCATCAAACATAAGGTAGAGTGAAAGTGCTCGTGTTTTTATATAGGGTGATATTAATTGAATCATGTAGGCAGAGCAGGGAGCAGCTAGAGTTGTAATAGGAGGAGAATAATTAACAGTTACAGAAAAGGAAGGAAAAAACACTTGGGTTAAACAGTACATCAGATGCACATTTTAATCTTTCAATTGGAGAAGTTCTGTTTATTATTCATTAAACCACAGATGCAAATTGTTTTAAAACCAATGACTACGAGAAGGAAGAAAATGTTTGTAAGGTACTTTCTGGGTGATAGAATTATAGGTCACAATATCAACATTAAAAAGGATTTCTCAATTTCAGAATGTAAAATAAGCTACATAGTATTTTTTATGTCACTATGATCAAAAACTTATTTAGGAGGTTAGCAGGGGAAAATAGTTATGTATTGCTCAAGGGGAATGAAAATCATCATAAATATAAAACCAAAATCATCTAAATTTTAGGATTATAAAATCAGGGAATGGCAGCATGCATTTGCAATTACACTTATAGTTTCTCCTGATTTTCAGACTCCTATGGTGAGGTAAATTTGGGGTTGATGAAAAACTTTTCTAAAAATAGTATGTGAATCAGATAAGATATTCTTTGTATTCTGACAACTTAAAAAGAAATTAATCATTGTCTATTCTTCACTCCCAGCTCTGATTTTTTTTTTTTACTGATACTTTTCCACTGTTATATATCAGAGTTAATCTTCAGTTATCAGTTATTTAATCTTAAAAAAGAAACATCAATAGCATATGCAGGAGATTAATGTAAATGTATAATTTTACTTCAGCTATTGAGAACAATGCATTCAATGTTCACCAGAAAGTTATAAGTAAAAATTAAATTCTGTTTATCTAAAAAGCAGATACAATCAATACTAAAAAAGCAAGGAAGATGTCACATTATAGAATTTAAAGAGAGGACAGATAGTAGAAAATGGCGAAACAAATAATATAGCTTAAAAGACTATGAAAATTGTTCATTTTTGTATTTTTTATTTTAAAATTCCTAGGAAAAAGATCTGATAGTGGTAGACATTGAAAACAAAGCAAGATGTTTAAAATAATTCATTTTTTGAGGAATGTTTTAGGTCAGCTAGAAAAGAAAGGGTGAAAATATTAAGTATTTATTAATACTTTATTAATATTAAGTGTTTCCTCAAGAGTAGAAAATGAGAATGAATAGGGAAAGGATGGGGAAAATAAAAATGACTTAGAAATAAAGGGCTAAGCAGGAACTGTGGCAACTGTGACAAGGAAGACTGATTCATATTGGGGTATCTACACGAAAACAAGCAAGACAGTATAAAGTTTAATTTATATAGCAATAACATTGCCAAGAACAATGTTGCATTGTAAGGTGACTTACTGACCATACATGAATTTTGCAGAAATTTTAAAGAAATTGTTACTAGTAACACTTGTAGGAAAATGTAAATGGGCATAAGATAGAAAGAGTAAATTATATTAGAAGGAAAAAATAAAAGGGAAAGAAGAAAAAGGTTAGAAAGTCCAAGAAAAACTGGGTAACATGGAAAAAAAATCCAACAACGTAGTAGATGCATTATAACTAGAAAGTAATAGGGATAATTAATGGAAGGTGAAATTAAGAGAAGTGATGGAAGAGCAAAGAGTACTACAAGGTCATCTATAGCAATGAGCTACATGAAGCCTGACATTTTTACAATGGGTTTTCAACAGTGTGAACTGATCCTAAAGTATAGCAGCTTGAGTAGGACGAAGAGAAAGAAAGAAAAGGTTATATTACAGCATGATGGGAAAAAAGTTGTCTTAAAAAATTAAGTCTTTTCAACAGCTTAAGCCTCTGAGAGTTCCTTACTGACCTGATTTGTCAAATGGATTTTGGTTCCTTGATTTTGGTTTTTTCACTTCATTCTATTCTTTTACCTCAGGTTTCAGTAAATACTATAAAAAAAAAAAAAAGCTATAATGTTTATTTTAATACTATGGCTGAATTGGGTTTCCCCACTACTTAGTGTAAAAATATTATTATTACTTCAGGAGGATGTGCTTTCTGATCAGTAATGGAAATTCAAGATTCCCAAAATGCAGAAAAAAAATATCCAGTTCAAAGTATCACTACCTACAGCTATGGATTTCGACTTCAGATTGTATCTCAAAATCACTTTTTGTAGTAACCTACTGCTCTACTAAATGCTAGTAACACAAATCAATCTGGCATTCCCAGACGCCCAGGGAGAATCTTCACACAGCTTTCACTGTAAGAGCATTCAAGTTGCAATGGTTGATTTAGAATCAGGGTATCTCAGAAGAGCATACTGCTAAAAGAAATAGACTCCTTAAAAAAATAAAAAAACAAAATAAAAAGAGTTTCATCTAAAAAATTGCAAAGTAGTTTGGCCAGAAACGTGTACACCTGCCCTTCTCTAACAGGCAGGGGATCGATGATAAAGCGTTGCTTGAAATGCCAATCACATTATAATGAAGAAAAAAACTGAAAACGTCATTGTTACTCATCTAGGAATTACAGCTGTGTGTTCTACATAAAAATCATACCTTTTTTTTTGTTCCTTAGTTTGTAAATTTTGTCTGTTTTCACATCCTATATAAAAAAATCCCTCCCCTTTCATCTTTCAATATCACTATTCCTTTTTGCATGTGAAAGGAGATTGCTGTTTGGTTTTGTTTTCCCAGGCTTTTTTACTGAAGTGAATTATGTGAAATACATGCATCATGATCTACATAATAGTCTTGGTTTATTTTGTTTTTTGATTCACAAATAAATGGGGAAAAGGGTACTTTCTTATTGCTTCGGTATATTTTTATACAAGATGAATCTTGGGAAGGGGTGCAGTAGTTCAAATAAAATAAGAACAGGAACAAACTAGCTCAGCTCTGAAGAATGCTACAGTTTTTCAGGTGCAGCATTACAGGTGAAAAAAAAAAAACAAAATACAACACAAAACCAAAGAAAAACCCAGAAAAAAACCAGCAGTTTTGGCTGACACCCTAAGGAGAAATCAGATTATTCTACTCATGTTTGTGCAAAGCTTTTGCCACCCCCCTGCAATGGTTCTAGCATAGGAAAGGGAGGAAAGTATATGAACAACGCATCAGCACCATATAGGCAGGGGTAAACCGCTGAAAGATTCTTCCTGTTCCTGTCCAACTGCAAATTGGAGCTGATGCTTATTTAAAACTTGTTAGGGTGAGAGGGAAGGACATTCAAGATCTGAATTCGACTACAGATGCGTCTTTAAAATAAATTAGTGCAACAACATTCAAGCTTTGTTTAGACATTCACATTCAGTATTAAAACAATAAAAATATATTAAACCTTAGTGGAGTTAAGAAACTTTAATTATGAAAGCAATTGTCTACACAGAGATTTTATGTGGTTTACCTAATCCACTTTACAAACCAGTATTAAGTTTCCTCATGGCTCAGAGCTGACAGGTCTTTATGATCTCGTGGCAGCTGTCAGGGACTCCTTTGCTTGCTCTCTTCTCAGGTCTTGTCTGCCTCACGAGACTGAGGCCCCAATGAGAGTCTGTGTTGTACTATATTTAATTAGGTCGTTACTCATTTTGTTGTTGATACCTGGAATTTAATGAAATGGCTTCTAAGAGCGCCAATTGTAACAATAAATTATATTTACCCTGCAGTAATAATTAAAATCTGCCTTTTAAAATGGTGTGGTCTCAGTTACTGACTGGGACCTATGTGCTTAACTGTAGATGTTAACCGTCTTAAACCCTTTGAGTAAGTACATAGTGGGACATATGTACATTTCAATTTAACTCTAAGGCTTGGGGAACTCTGTTGTTACCAGTGAAAAGGGCAATGCTCTCTTATTAGGCCTCTTGGCAGGTTGGACGTCTTGCATTTTGCTTTCATAAAATTGATTGGTTTCTGCAGAAGGTAAGGCTTTCAAACACTTGGCAAACAGCACGAATCTAAGGACCTTCTTTACATGGTGTAAGTCCATTGAGTAGCAACATGGAGACACATACCCAGTACTTCTAGATAATGCTCAGCACTGGCAGCTAACCCACTGGTATATTTTGTTTTATGACTAAACGCGTATTGATGGGTAAGAGGCCTTTGTACTTTTCCTATTAAATTTTGCAATTAGGCAGCTGGTAGCTTTCTTACTACACAATTAGTCTTCGTGTTCCTCACAGGAGGGCCCATTTCTTTGCTTCTCCTAGGATTTTGAGGTTGATCTCACTGCCTCTTATAATTTATCTGTTTAGAGAAGCAAGTTATCTCACGGTATGAATACAGAAGGCAGAGCCTAGGGAAGTCCAGCTTCCAGCACAGTTCAGCTGTGCACTTGGAGACCATGCAGAACACAATTCCTAGCCCAAATTCTTGTGCTGACCTATCTGGGGGCCCTCGGCTTCGGGAGTCTGGTTGAAATTTAGTTGTGGCAAGTTACTCAGATATCCTTAGAATCTTGAATTCTGTTCCTATTTATGTCCCCTGACAGTAAAATGAGGACAAAAATTTCTGTGAAGATTTCAATTAAAATAAAAGCAAATAAGATGACCAGATATTATCTGTGATAGTGTAATTTGAAGTTTTTAAGTAAATACAAGGAATTTTAATGCATTTTAATTAAAAAAAAATCATTAAAACTCAAACTTCCCTCAAGTCTTAAAAACAGCAGCATTCAGCATGTCTCCTGAGGTTTTTCAAAACAAAGTTGCGGTTGATGGTCCCTGCACAGACCTGGCCAGAGAAACCCATAAAACATTTATAATTCCCAAATTGTTAATAACAAAACATTAAAATATGGAAAGTTCTGACTCTAACTTCTGCTGAAGAGACAGAGGATAGATCAATGTTATTAAGATAAAAATTTCTTTCACTAACAAGGGCAAGGGGTATGGGGAGATTTCCTATGATGACTTTGGAGCAAGCCCTGGGTTATAAATGGAAGGATGCAAAAATGAAATCAAAGATCAGATGTGTGTTTCCCACCACCCCCTTCATAAACAACATTTCCCTGCCTCTGCCTGTTCCCCTCCCCAGAAATATTATTCTGTCTTCAAAATGAAGAAAGAAAACAAAATCCAGCAGGGAGATTTGTGCTTTCAGCAGGCTTTAGGAAGATTCAAGCAAGGCTTAGCCCTCTCTCATCAGAGAAAATAAGCCTGATTTTTATCAACAGAAAGAAAACATTAAATAGCAGTTTCTACCCATATCCGCATTTTTAGTCCCTTTACCAAACTGGGGGGTCAGAGGAATAAGCTTGTTCTTGATCCCTCTTACAACACTGTCAGCTGTAAAAAGTCATCTGCTCCATCAGAGAACCTAAATGCCACTAAACAGAACCCACAGGGACGAGTGGAGAATTCAGACATGCATACAAAGGAATCACAAGAACATTAATCTTTTCAAGAACTAACTGACAGTACATTTCAGAAAGCACATATAACTCAATTAATGTTTGTGCTCACAAAACCTTTTAATTTATGAACTATAGCTCTTGGGGTTTGCTAAACAATTAAAATCAAATCTAACTTCTCCCCTAAATTTTGCAAAGCATATTTTATAAGTTTAATTCCTGCAACTTCAGCAGGAACAGTTCTTCTACGTGACCCTGATAATAAGAAAGGAAATCTTATTGCTCAGTGATCTGCTGTCATCAGTGGACAAAAATTAAATGCCTTTGCTAATCCTTTCACTCGCTTACTAGCCATTGACCATGAAGCTTTGTTGACCTTGCTAGAAATCCTGGCAAGAATTATTGAGAGGCACTTGAGCGAGCTATTCTTTTCTCTCAGGAAAGTACCAGAGGGTCGTAGCTGATGATTGCTCTTTTGCCTCTATGTGGTCTTATGCAAGATATTCTGTTTCTCTTATCTGATATACACATTACACTGTTAGAGCAATTCAGCAATATGATGTAAACACTGCTTTTGGATCTGATCTGAGCTGTACAGTTATGGCCATGGTGAAACTGGAACTATAGTTCAAACCAGATAAAACAGAGCTACTGCTGCCAAATTACTTGAAAGGCCTTAGGAGGAGATGAATAAGCAATTTCTTTGTTAATGTTGATATTTTTAACTTGCTTTTCCCAGTTAGACCGGCTGTTTAAATGTCTTTAAATGCCTGGGTACTTTTAAACGGTCAGCAGCAGTTATTCTTTTCTTAAGTGGTTTTCAAATATTGCTTTGGCTTGAGGACTTCATTGCAGGAATCTCTGGTGTGCCTCTTCAATGTCGGAATTTCAGTGTTGCACCTTTTAGCTGTGGTTACACACAGAGCTCTTTCAGATTCTCACCTGTTGGCCTGCAGTGATTTGGGCCCATCTGGCTTCAAAAATTACTTCTATTTTAAACGGACCTTGATTAGACAAGCTGTGCTGGCCCAAGCTAATGGCTTGCTGACACTGGAGGAGGCAGTCGTCCTCTCTCCGTCCCTCGGGTACCTTCTAAGGCCTCCCTGGTGTGTACCGTAGCACACCTCTGGCTCTTTTCAGAGCTGATTCTGTCCTCTAAATAGGTATAAAATTCACCCAGGAGTGAAAAGCATCTTTTTCTCTAAGAATGAACTACTTCATTGATGCATTTTTATCTTGTTCAGTTACACCCAAAAAGGGAGTGAAGAATACAAATTAGGGCCTGGCACGCTGTTGTCAGGACTTCTTAGTCATTGTTCATCATTGTGGAGTTTGATGGCCTCCAGGAGAGGCTGCAAGAAACATAGACATTACCTTTTACTGCATGGGAATGGGAAGTAGGCCAGAGGGGGGATTTTACTCCCTTAGTTGCTATGGGCATAAGACACAAATTGTTAATTTTCTATAAAATTATTATGTGGTTCACATTATGAATGTGAATTATGTGAATGTAGAATACATTCTACATTTTAGAGTTTTAGAAACTATGTGCAAGGTTTATTCAAGAAATGAAGTCATTCCACAGTTCTTTGAAACTTCCATAATTTCTATTTACAAGAGCACCAAACTCCCATTAAAAAAGGGAAAAAGAAAATCAGTAGAGACCTTTTTTTTTCAGTGATGAAATAGGTTAATTTCATAGCTGACTTGAAATCTTGTGACAAGTTATGGTATTCTATTATGCTATTATTAGTAGAAGAAATAATCCCTTGCAGCTGTGGTAACTCATGATAACACACAATATATACCCATCAAGATATCTCCTGACAGCAATGAAATTAACTCGTGTCATCCCTGTGTCTAACAGAATGTGCTTGCAGCTTCTTCTTAGTATGCTATTTCAGATACCAATGAATTGATATATGGAGAAAATGCATCTATTAGAAACAATTGCTTATACCAAAATTTTCACTGCCTTCGTTGTACATTGGTAAGCGACTAAAAGCAAGAGAATTCCCAGTTATTGCTTACTTCTTAATATGTGTGTTTTCTTCAACTTCAACAGCTTCTGTATAACTGCCCTGCACAGTCACCATTACTCTCAATGCACCTTTGGTGAGGTTGCAAGCCATTTCTGTGTCTTCTTGTTCAGAATCGGTGTGTGAGCTGAAGCCTATAGCCATTGCAGCATCTGCTGTTGCAAGGAGCTACTTTGAAATTACGAGATGATGAAAAAACTGTTGCTTACACCTTCTTTTTACATCCTAAACCAACACTCCTAGCACAGAATTATCTATGTGCCCATGAAGCTTTGAGAACATGCTCTTTGCAGCTAGTTTCAAATTGCTGGGATGAAAACATATTTTAAAGAATTTCTAAGCAGAGGAATAAAGTAAATCAGGTGAGAACAAAGGCAATTCAGCAATGCATTAAATTTTTTCTATTAATGACTTTTAAAAATAAGTGTTTTGAAATAACAATTGAATAAGCAAAGAGATAAACCCCCCTATTTACTGCTGCACATATTCGCAGTTTCTGATGTTGTTTCCATAATCAAACACTTTCCACATCACACTTTGTAGTCTCAGCACAGTATGGGTTATCCCCAGTTTAACTTCATGTACTGCTTCCTTGATTACCTGACCACTTATGACTTCTTTTTTTCTTATTTAAAAATAACAATAACAGCTGAAAACAAATTAGACTCATGGAATGCCCTCACTTTAGCTCTTTTAATAAAATGAAAAAGTTGAAAGCAGCCTTGTCACAAGGGGAAGTATTACTTAAAGCTCAAGTTTGACCATCAGCATTACAAAAATAAAAGACAGCTTTAAAAATAGAGGCTACTGGCTTTACTGCTGCTCTGTGTCACTTCCCTTGTGGATAAGCAGCTTTTAGCTTTAAATTTTTATTAAATTAAAAAAAAAANCAGATCCTATTTTAGGAAACAAAAGCCAGTAACCAAATAAAAATGAAGACAATACTTACTGTGCAGAGGGTGTGATTGTCACCATTTGCAGGTTAGAAAGATATGAATTCTTCCTATAAATAAAGCAGAGATTCATTCTGAGACTCACAGCCATTTGACAGCACAAACAGACACAAACTGGATATATAAGCAGCAGGGTTTTACAGCCTCTATTTCATACAGCGTGACATTATAAATTGCAAAGTTACAATACTTAATTAATGAAAATGTAAGAAGTACTGGAACTGTGTCCTAAAGAGCAGTTCAATTATACCCTACCACAAAAGAAAAATTGTTTATTGACAATAAAACTCTACCACTTAGGTTTTCTAAGTGGCATACAACATTTTAATGGTAGTCTACTGAGAAGCTAATATCCTTTGCTGGACTTTGAAAGTGTAAGGATAAACGTTTTAAAGTCAGAGGTTATTAGGGGAAAGGTGTGTCAGTGAGAATGTACGGTGATGCAAGAGTTGTGATTGCACAGCTTTGGGATTGCTTCGTGGATCCTGCCTTCCGAACCTTCAGGCACCTCTACCCCCCTAAGACATTGAACCTCTTAACCGATACATTGATTTAAAGCTGTTTTAGAGAGGCCAGCTGTGATCCAGCTGAAAGAGGTTAGATGCCTGGACCTATAAAAACAAACATGAGTGTATCTTTGCTACACTAAAGTGGCTGCCTTCCACTTTTATTTTCATTCTGTTTCTGAGTGCCTATACCTGTCCCTCTTGCAAGAAACTACCTGCTGCTGTTCCTGCAGACATTGTGCTTTTGCTCTGGAGAAAAGATGTCGGAAAGATGTAAATGGGATATACACAGGCAATTTTTTTCATAATTTAGAGAGTTTTGATAAATTGTGTGTATTGTCTATAGCTACTTCTTATCCTTCAGCTCTCAGCTGCATCAAATACCACTTTGGAGTATTATTTATTTTCATCTCCTCAGCTTCTCTTATTGTACTGCCTGGGTTGGAAGTACCTTTCAAGGTAGGTGTAAGTCATATGTTGCATTTTTCAAGGAACAATGTACTTTTGTGGAATAATGTAGAAAAAGTAGCACATAGAATTGCAAGTATCATCAAAGGAATTGCTAAAAAAACAGGGAAGGTGCTCTATCAATTAAGAACCCTACGCTTTTATGTAGAATTTTTATCTCAGAAGGTTGCAAATGTAGAGGGGCCCAAACCAGATCTGTAAAACTAATTGCTACGAGTTAATTTTTTTTTCAGGAAAGAATTCAGACTGAAACAGGCACAGAAGAATTTTACTAGGATTATCAGGGACAGAAGAATGGGTGATGTTGGAAGAGATTGGATAGTTCAGCCTAGGAAAACGAAGGCCAAATATAGGATACTTTGATATAAAAAATCAGAAGTTTTAAACAGCAGGCAGACAGAAGATCTGTTATAGCTGGGTGTTAACATTGTTAACTGGCCCTGAACAAGATTTGCCTGGAAATAGGAAAGAGGGTTTCAAACATTCAAGGCTTCTGAAATGCACTCCTGTCATGGTTTTGTCCCAGCCCGCAGCTAAGCACCATGAAACCACTCGCTCACACCTCCACAGATTTCACTGCTCGGACACAGGTTAGGAATCAGGTTGTGGGCTTTTTTTCCATCTGTTGTGGTGAGCAATTGCATTAGTGCATCACTGGGTTTTTTTATTATTTTTTGTTGGGTTTGTTGCTGTTTTTTATCTTCCTTTGTTATACTATCAAATGATTTTTTTTTCTCAAGCCATGAGTTTCATGCATTTTTTCCATCCTCTTGGACAAGGAAGGGTGAGTGAGAGGCTCTGTGGTGCTTAGTTGCCAACTGCGGCATGACAACTTCTGATGAGAGGAGTGGCACCTAAGCAGTTGAGACACCATTAAATGAATGGGACAATTCAGTCTTTCTGTTTGTGAGAGCAGAGTCTTGATTTGATGAGCCAGATCCCTCCCTGTCTGTCCTGATGTAAATTATTATTATTTTTAAAACTTAGTAAAATATACATATTGATTGGGGCAGCAAACTCAAGGCACAGAGAAGATGAGTCAGATCTGTTAAAATAGCTTACTTGGCCCACCCAACAAAAGGTTGAATTAAGCTTTTTCAATGTTAAAACCTAAATAACATTACTGAAGTCTTCAGTTCTCTGAAAAATTGTAACTGATCTGACTACACTGTAGTCTTTGGCAAATTATTTTGCTGATTGAAAGTTTCCTTTATTTTTGTATGCCTTGATTGTCTTTGGCTTGTGCTTTATAAAGTGACAAAAGAATAATTGAAAAGGCACAAAATGTGGCATTGTTTTCTTCATTTTACCAGTGCAATAGTGCAATACATTTCTTTTGGAAACATAAGAAAGCAAATAGTCAGTATAGAAACTCCATTCTGATTCATGTTGTTATACAGATTTTTGAACTAATTTTCTTTTCCCATATGATAAAATCTTCTCATTTTCAGGTTGCATTTAAATAACTAATTTTTTTTTTTATATAGAATTAAATGCTGTGAAGCTGGAGAAGTTTTGGAGCACTAGAAAGAGTAGAAGCTTCAAAAGTGGAGAAGCAGCAGCTAAACTGCTGGAGAAGTTAAAGGTCTGGTGTTTCAAAAGACAATCTATCTTTGCAAAATATGTTTTAAAATATATTGCTTAATAAGCATGTTCTGTGTCAGCTGCTTACTCCAGTATTTTATTCTGAAAAAGTAAGGTATGTATGTGAGTAATTTGGGAAAATATTTTCCAGGGAATGAACAAGGCTGAGAGCTAACTGAATTAATCATAAGTTGATGATGCAAATTAGGAGAATATTTTTTCCCTGATTACTAAATATGTTTATTGAAAATCAAATTTATTAGTAAACAATAAGCACACATACTGTAATTAAACTGTGTTTACCTTTGACGTATGCCTGTTAGCTGAAGACATCCACAAGTGGTGGTTATAAACTTTCTGATGAACGTGTCTCTTGCCAAAACCCTGGTGTTCTGTTGAAGATTAAAGCAAATAACTTGTGGTTTCTTTATTATAGCTGGCTCTGACAGCATATATAAACCGACGAGAAATTTCCACTGAATACATGGTGTTTCAGGATTCTGCTAGATGTGCATATGTGTATACAGCAAGCTCCAGTGGAACTTGTTTTAAAAAAGAAATGGTGGGATATGAATTGCTGAGGACACAGGGTTTTGGAGATGTCCTGATTCCCTTCAAATTCTGTAGAGAGATGAAAGAGTACATGACTATCTCCTTCAGGCTTGGCACAAAGGGTTTATTTCTTCTTCCCTCCCACAAAAAAAAAAACAAACAAAAAAAAAACCCAAAAAACATGTACCTGTTGGAACTATTCCTAAACAGGCACTAATTGAACTAAGTCTGGAACTGGAAGCAATAAAGCTGCCTCAGACTGAAGTTACGCCTGAACTAATTGCCCAGGTGCAGATTCATGCTTCAGAGGCTATACTGCTCCAAGTAACTGGAAACGTACCTGCTCAGAGATGTCTAACATATTGCTTCATTGTAATATTTAGACATAACCCAAGTGAATCATCAAAAAGCCAGAAACTATCAAAACTGAATCTCTTTGAGTTATTTTATGTAATCACCTGTGGTATGTGCATTGCAGCCGCATTCTTAATTACACAGCAACAGTATATTATTTCTTTGGGATCAGTTCTTCATTCACTGAGCATACTTGGTGTCAACAAAGTCTAAGCTGTAGAGTGAATTTCTATGATATAGAGTATCGTGTGTTATACTCTGTAATGTCTGAATGATGTCTTGTGAAACAGAAGGAAGTCTACTGCAACTTGCACTGAAATAGGTACGTAGTATGCAGTGAATGGAATAAGGATCAGCTGCAAGGTAAAGATGAGTTTCATGGTTTTATGGACATATGGATTTCATCCCTTTCTTTAGCAGGGACTTTGTGCATGACTTGATGGAAGTTCCTAAGGATGTCTGCATTTCAGTTACTCATTAGCAAAATGGGGAGTCATAATACTTCCTGGTTAAAAAGGGCTTTTCTTACAGGTAGCATATAAAGCTTTATGAAGCAAACTAAAAGCTAAAGGAGCATCAAATGAAAATCTAAGAAAGAAAGTTTAATCTTTATTCAGTGCAGGGCTTAGTATGAAGTACAGGAGCCACAGTTTTGAACAACAGGCATAAAAATGGTGTTGAACACCTTTTCCTTTCATCAGTGAAGGGAAAAACTGTATATGTTCACATAAGAATAGAATACACTATCATGCAAACTACTGTGTGCCGTATCATGACTTTTCAGTGCTTCGCTTGTATGTTTCTCATGTTCTAATATGGCTTTCCATACTTTACCCCTACCATCTCCTAATGTATTTAAAAGTACCACAGTCTCTTTTGACCTAACCTTACACCAGCTGATTAGAATAAGATATAAAAGGCCAAACAGTGAAGGGACTAGACTTCTATATTGGGGAGAGAAAACAAGTTTTCTTTGCAGGTCTTTCAGTATCTCTTTCTAAATGGCTTGGGAAAGGCTAACATCTTTATGTGCCTCTGATTCTTCTTACCTTGTGTATCTTGTATGTGTTCAGACTATCAATCCATATGTAGAGTTAAATTGTCTATTAATATAAATTTGAATAGTGCATAGCACACTGAAGTCCCAGTTTCATCTGGATTATGTAGTCAATAGCAAGTACAAGCACACAGGCTAATATATGAAATTGACTAAATGTGTAAAAGAGTATCAACTGGAACCAGATAAAATTTAACTGGATAAGTATATTAATCCAACCTTACTTTGCATATACTGAAGTACGCAAAACGTCAGAACACAGATTTACACTTTTGTGTCAGAAACACTTGTCTCATCTGACCAGTAGAAACCATTAGAACTTTCTCCCCTGGTTTTTCAGACCTGAAACTTCTCTCCTAGAAGAGTTTGCTACTTTTCTGAGACTTTTTGAGGCATATTTTGGGGTCAGACATGCAAAAAGCAATAAACAATAATACAAGACTGCCTTTGGAAAATGTGTTGCTTGGTCATTCTGTGATTTCACACTTCTAGTAGTAGAAGAGAAAATCTTTTCTCATTCCACATCAGTAGAGGTGCTTTGTGCCTAGTTCCTGGTTGTAAAATTGCTTCAGATACCACAGGGTATGGTACAGTAGACATTAGCCATTGCAAGTAATGTTGTTAAGTTTGTGTGCATTATGGTCTTATTACTGCATAAACATAATGTCCATTAGAAGAAAATAATCTTTTAGACCCAGCCCACTCAAGTACAAAAAAAAAAAAGAATATTTCTGTTCATATATAACAATAGGCTACTAAAACTATGTTTATGCAATTTTAATGGAAAATTGAAGATTAAATTATAGAGTAAAAAATCAGACTCTCTGAGATTCTTATCCTAAAACATTCTTGAATGTTTCAACGTTTGTGGTATCTACCATCTCATGTAGAAACCTATTCCAGTGTTTCATCACATTTGTTGTGAAAAATTTCTTCCTCATATCTAGTGTCCTCTTTCACTTTTAAGCCATTATCCCTATCATTACATGCAGTCCCTCTCCAGATCTCTTGTAGGCCTCTTTAGGTACTGGAAGGTTTCCATAAGGTCTCACCAAAGCCTTCTCTTCTCCAGGCTGAATAAACCCAGCTCTCTAAGCTTTGTTCATAGGAAAGGTGCTCCAGCCCTCTGATCATCATTTTTTTTGGTCCTATTTCTCAGTAATGAAGTAAATGCTTTCTTGGCTTGCATATTTTGTTTTCATTTTTTAAGCTGTGAGTCCTGTTCATTGCTAGTTCAAAATAAGGGCTCAAAATAAGAAGACAGCATACAGTCCATTAAGACATTCTCATAACATTTTGGCTCAGAGGTTCATGCTTAGAAGATAGTAACATTTGTTATGTCCCATAAAAGTGGATTTAAAATGCTAATAAATGGAGTTCTCTCCCGTAGATCTTTCACACCCTCTTAGCACATGGTAAATATTATAAAAAATGGTGGAAGGTCAGGCTACTTCTCTTCTGAGTGCATAAGAGGATGGATGATTTAATTTGGTTTGGATATCGGACCCCTGTAGACTCTCCTAACCATGGTTAGCCACTTGCCCTTCTCATCTGTTCTCCGTAGCTTGACCTCATCTTTAATTTCAAAGGATGTTTGGTAGCAGGGGAGCAAAAAGCTGCCCATTTCATTTCTGCACAGTGCTTTAGTTAGGCAATAAGCTTACAGCAATTGCAACTCCCCTTTTTGTGAATTACCAGCAAATCCTCAACTTTCCCAGTGAAGTTATATGCTGCCTTCTCCTCCTTTTCTCTGATTGCCCTACTTCCAAATTGCATGTTGTAGCGCTCAAATCTGGCGTTCAATTCTTATTCCTAAACTGACCTTGCTGTAACCCCAGGTGCTCACGGTGTGCCTGTGCTGATCTGGTTAACACCGCACAGATAATGAGGTCTTCACATTTTGTTTCCAGGGATTGTTTCTTAGTGCATTATTTTGATTATAAAATACTACTGTATCTGTACATATGTATCAGGGTGCCACAACTTACATACCAATGTGTATTAACATTTCTTCAATCAAGCAAAAACTTGCACATTTTTTCTTCTTTAGCTCCTGCTTCATTACTTGTGATTCATCATTTCCAGTGTTTTGTTCTGATAAATCTTCAACATGGCTTCATTTTTCTGCTATTATACAGTGTCAACTAGCTCACAAAACCAGAAGAATAGTTATTAAAATGTTCACGCTTCACAAATAATATTTTGACTGTTGGATAGATATAAAAGTCCAGTAGGAAAAATATTCTGACATGATTTGTAACATGCTATCTTTCAAATGGCAAAAAATATCAAAATATAATTGAAACAGCCTGCTCATGATGCAATCCCCTTCCCATTTTCAAGTGAATGAAGGAAGCATACAGTATGCGTTTTTCTGTGCATCTCAGGGCTTAGATCTACACAATATATCTACTGAGAAAGTTAAGCAACTTTTCACAAAAGAAATTAGCAAATAGTATTATTGGTTTTGATAGTGTGTAAGTTAGAATTAGTTCTATTTAATTTTATTATTAATATGTAACTGTGAAGTTAATTTGCCTGTGTGGATGTGCCAGATTTGAGCCATTATGTTTAGGTGAAGGTGGAACTGTGAAAACACAAGCCTTGTTAGAATGAAAGCATTACCTTAATACAGGATGTGGAAAATATACCGAAGATGAGAAATCTCTTGTTAAATGTTTACATGTGCTTTGTTTGAAAATCAGAATGCTTAGCTCTGCCTCTCCCTCTGTAATGTGTAAACCAGATTTTTCTCTGCAGATTCCTTTGGGCAGCAAGCTACTTTGTGTAATGTAAGATTAATGAAATATCTGAATGAAATGTTGATAGATTTACACAACAAATACAGTAAACTGCCTTTTCCATATATTCACTGAAATATAAAACTGAGGCATGATAGACCTGTATGTCTAGAATATATACTTATGCATGGACACATATGTCTGAAAATAAAATATACACATGAATATGTTATATAGGTGTCTTTCTTCTCCCTGCAAGGTTAAGCTATCCGATTAAATCAAACTCTATTCTCTCTGTTTCATCCATCACAACCAGCAGATAGCAGAAACAGCATGCAGCTTCTGAAGTACTTTTTTGTTGTTGTTTTTATGATCTGTGAGGCAGAAAGAAAAAAGGTTTAATTTAATCTGTTGGATTGACTTTGAAGAGATGATGGTAACAACAACAGTATCTTCAACTAAGTAACCTGAACAAACATGACATGGAAATCGAAAAAGGGTTTATAAATACAATACTTAAGCCCCACTTCTACCTGCCCCATTTGTAAGGATACTTGAACAAGGCACCTCCTATTACAAGCAAATGTGTCATAAGCAGACTGCTTATATTTTGGTTGTTGGGTTGGGTTTGTTTGGGGATTTTTGGTTGTTTTTCTTCTTTTCCTGCTCTACTTCTCTTTCCCTTGTTGCTTATTAACTTTCAGGAAGATCCCTTTGATATATATGCTCGTATTATTTAGTGAATTTCTAATTTGGTTACAAGTAAAAATATAAGACCCAGAAGAGCTATAATGTATTTTAGTTTATACTGAATTTAGTCCTCCAAGATAGTTATTCTTTTGTATTTGTTGATTTTTACAGTGATACATATTTATTTAATAAAACTGTCTTAGCAATAATGCAGATTTTGAGGAACAATTTGCTAGTTTGATTTTTGAAGAGTTTGATTTTTTTAATGACTTTTCCATCCATTGGTTTGAATGCCAATAAAATGTAGAGTAAAAGGAAATTTAGGATACAGAAATGCATTTGTTTCTTTGAGAACTGAATCTCACTTCTTCCCCACCCAAAGAAACTCAGCCCAAATTTGAGTGGTGAATTAAGAATGCCTAATCTTAACCCATTCCGAGTTTAACACTGATTTACAGTGCTTGCAGACTGCCATATCTTCTGAAACAAAATGTGAAAATACTTTTAAGATTCTAACTATAACTATGGAAATAAATGTTTATTTTCATTAGTAAACTAACTGCTTAAAGCATTAAGATTTCACTTCTGGTTTTAATTCAGTTTCGTGCTAGAGTGTGACTTCCATCATACCAGACATCTCAATTTATGGTGAGAGTAAATCCCTAACGATTGTCATTTTTATCTCCATCCATCCTGAAAAGGACTCTACTAACTATGATAGTTGCAAAGCTTGAAATGCATGTTACAGGTACTGCAAATGCAATTTTGGACATGTCGTAGTTTTCAGCCCTGTGTAAGGGAAGAGTTAAGGTGGACTGCAACCAATCACCTCTGTGTTATTCACAATTTAAAAACTGAATACAGAGTGACATGTGAAGTTAAGCCATTGTGTAATTTTAGCAGCTTCCTCCACTATAACAAAAGGTATTTATTTTCCATTTTCTGTGAATGATAATTTAGTTTGCTACTTCTGAAAAATTGTGTACCCTGTCAGCTCTATAAACTTGTTACTTAACATACTCTTCAAATTGTCAACTATCAGCTTTTTTGCTTCCTTGCCAAGCTATTCTAACTTAGCACTGACAAAAAGTTTTAGTAAAGAAGAGTGTCAGATTTTTACACTTTAAGAGAAGTTGATTCTGCCTATGAGGTCCTCCTGGGTAGTAATGAAATAGATTCTAGCACAGAGAGAAGGAATGGTATTATGCTAAAGCTCCCATGTTAACCTTATTAATGGAAGTTAAGTACAGGATAATTTAGCAGTGACTGCAGTATATAAGAACAGATGGTTGGTGGATGACTTCCTTCTGTGTACTAAAAAATTCCAATTAAGGCAAAATTAAATGAATTAATAATATCATAAAACAGCTATTCCACTTTTTACCATGGATTATGCCCTCCTTAGCAGGGAAAATTGCATTAATTGCTTCAAGAAAGGAACCATTCAGTGGCTGCAGAGAACTTGGTGGTGAACTGTTCCACTTCCTGCCATTGTACATTTAAATGTAATGTGACCACATGAAATTCACAAACTGTGAGCAGGAAAAGAACACAGCAAGTTTTTTTCTCCAAAATCGAAGCACTCTGTCATTTAAGTAACTGGAGAATCTCCGAGAAGTCTATCATACTTTAGAAAGTTTTCATCTATGCTGGGTAGCTACTAAAAAGAGATGTGTGTAAGAATACCTGGCATTATAGTCATTAAAGAAAATTATTATGCATGGTGCAATGTGTAGGCTGCAACTATGTTCCTATGTTCATTGAGCAGCACTAAATACGACTGTACTTTTCTCTACATATAGTACGTCATGATTTTGGCTGCAGAGAGTTAAAAGTGGCTAAGGAATTAACTTACATTGCTTTCAAATCATTTATTTAAATTTCAATTGATAGCATTTTTTGCTGTATCCCTGAGTAGGATATTTCAACCTTCTTTTCTATGAGGTGTTAATTCTTTCTAGTGAGCAAGGCACTGAATCAATGCTTGCTCCTTTCTAGGTTTCTGTGACCCAGCCTTGTACAGGTCTCTGGGGCCTAGTTGTGCTCAGAGTACAAAAAAGGTACAATCTATCTGTATGCTGCAAACAACGTAATTATTGTGTCATCAAAGGGTGGATTTACAGTTTATTATTTTTCTCAGTGTTTCACGTCCAAACTCACCTTACATCTGGTCTGTTCAGATGTGAGTCCCTATCCAAGTAAGGACTTGAAGAAAATTTTGAAGTAAAACTTGGAGTTGTTTAAAATGTTATATTCCTTTTGTCGCATCTGGAATGGACAGGTTGAGTATCTGGCACTCAGCCTAAAAGTTACCTACTGCCCACGTGCCCAGCTGAGGCACATTGGGTTTCCATGCATTTGGTATCGTTACAGCCCCGATGTCCCAAACAGTGAGTGTTAATGCAGTATGTGGCAGCCTGGCCTCAGAGTGCCCTCAACATGCGATAGCACGGTCATACCTTTCATGGGCTGGAGTCATCATTCCACGGCTGCTGGGCTACCATGGCTGCAGCCAGAGCTTCAGTGTCTGTATCTGAGCTAATCTCTCCAGCTTTTTTGTCCAGTCAATACAGAGAAAGGTGGATTTTTGGGGAATGATTAGGTAAATCATACTGCTTGTCCTCACTAGAAGCTACGCAAGCAAACCAGAAAAATGAGCAGTGCATATCTGCAGGTTAGCTATAGGTGGTCTAGTGAATCCCACTCAGGCACAGTAAAGATTGAACATATAAAAGTTCGATGGGATACTTTTGTGTTTTAGTGTTTCAAAGCCTCATGAATTGTCAGGGAAAGTGTATCATCCGTGTGGAAAGCACAGAAAGAAGCACATTAACCTGTAATTTGTGTCAGTTATGATATGTCTACAAAGTAAGTTTGGAACAATGGGAGTGGCATCCCTATAAATATGTGCAAGTAACACCAGAGAAACCAAAATTAATCAAGCTAAAACTCTTAAATGGAACTTTAGGAGGAAAGCATGTTAACAGTCATAGGGGAAGATGGCACCTGACATTTTGTACTACAATGATTTCTATTAAGCCAGAAAGGTAACACAGAATCCTTAAAGACAAGGATATTTTTAATACACACCGGACTGTGGCAATTGTCCATGCTAGTTGCTTAGAACAGCACTAAGCCTCTATAGTTCTCACTGTAGCAGGAGTTCTGGAGACCCCAAAGGAGATGAGTGATATGCCTCTTTAGTATTGAAATGTACTGCTCAGTTGTTGCGGCAGCAGGAGATTGTAAGATCAAGAGGCTTAATAGATTTGGTACAAGAGACAGTGCTACATTAAATGCAGTAAAATGCAAGAACTTACTGTACGTTCATAGCACTGCAAGCCCCCTAGCTATACATAAAGGGGCTGACAAACTACATGTCTGCAGAGTTTGTAAGGTAAGCAAGTTTAAAAAAAGCCTTACTATGTGTCACTTAAGAGAGTGGTTTTATTTGAAAGTTATATTTGTTTCTGAAAGTTTTGCCTACCAATATACCCATCTCACATGATTGCAAACTCCTCAAAAATGGATCTGTTTTATTGCATGAGATGCAATACTAAAACCTGTTTTAAGGATATTTCTCAAATAAGTGGTAAATATTTTGCTTTAATTATTTACTTTTTCAAACAAGTTGGGATATTTATCACCTTGATGTTTGTGATGAATGTTTATACCTTAATTTTGTTCTTCTCATCTTTATTTATGTGGTAAATGTGAAGATTTTAAAAAAGGATGAAATATTTTTATTTTCATAAAATAATTTTGTCCTAGTTCAGCAAGAGACACCGGTTATCACTGTGTGGGGGTGATCAAGGCTGTGTATTCTACACCCTCTATTCATTCCTCAAGAATAATGGACCATTTGCAACAGTTGTCCAGGAAGTCGTTAGCACCTTCACACTCA
>VXBZ01003158.1:68609-93609 GCA_013399135.1 Heliornis fulica
TCTCTTGTGGTGGGTCCATTTCTCCTGCCGGTTTACCTCTAAACCAGCACAAATTTTCATAAAATTATTCTACTACATTTTTTGCTTTTTTAATGTTACTATGTAAAGAGCCCCATTTTATTTTTTCCTGACAAAAATATTAATCAGAACAATAATGAAAAGGCTTTCATAAAAAATTTTGCAAACTTGAAGCTTAACCTGAAGTTCCATCCTAGATAGGACACAAGATCATTATCTAGTCCCCATTTTATATACCCAGGTAAGCCACTACATAAACTCTGTCACAAACTGGCATGTTAGGTTAGTTGTTGTAAGAGCACCCTTTTTCCAGGCACATACTTATTTTACTGAGGTAGGACTCTGTGCAGAAGGAGAATTGGAGCTATTGTTTCTAGCCCATGTGTCCACACTCAGACTTTTGGCAGCCTGTGGCTTCTCCATCTGTACAAAATGCCCTTTGTCCTTTGCTGATGAAGCTTTCTGAGCAGCATTAGCAGCTCTCCCTGCCACCCTGTCTGCCTTCAAGATTTTCATTGCTGTCTCTAGCTTGTGTTTTTCCATCTTAGAATACAGCTGTTTCTGCTGCAGTGAGCTGGGTTAACAGCACTTGTGTAACTAATTTGCCTGTGCCTATGTCAGGTTGGGGCTGGTTGCCTCAGGGCAACTTCGCCTCAACAGCTTCTTTCAGGCCTGGTTCTATGAGCAGTATTTTGAGCTCTTTTAATGTTTTTCCTGCATATTCGAATTTTCTTTCTGAGAGTAATTGTTCACATTCCAGTTTACCAAGTTCAGAATATGTTTTTGACTGGATCATTTTACTTTGCATAGGACATTTTTTCAAATGAAATTCCTTTATACAGTCTTTCAGGGGAAATTCTGCCTTTTCTCCAGTGAAGAGTTTCTCACACATTGTTGTATTTTGCTTTCTTTTCCTTGCAGATTGGCACCTTGTGGTTGGCAGAAAGATATTGCTTGGGAGTTTCTGCCTTATATGGTTTTCCCAAAATAAAAAAGAAAACAAGTAGAAAACAAACAAAACCTAGCAAACAAACAAAACAAAAAAAAAAACCTAAACAATCAAAAAAGAAACCCTAAAACCCAGAAAATGGGAAAACAAATATTATATGCATTGGAGGTGACAAAGCTTACAAGTAGACCTGCCTCTCAGTTATTTTCAACCATTTGAATAAGAGGAATATAAATTCTCCTCGCCTTTCCAGTTGCATAAAAGAAAATAATCTTGTCAGTATTTATCCATGTGAGCAAATTACATAAAATTATGGGGAGTTACAAATACTTGCTAGTAGCATCATCTGATACTAGAAAAGCAGAATTTCATACATTTCCACTCCTTTTATTCCAAGATCTCTTGGCCTCATAACAAATAGAAAGGTTCAGCAGAGAGCCTGCTTCCAGTTTCCATCCTGGAAATTGTACAACGCCACTGCAGGGAAGAGCAAGGTCATGGAAAATTATTAACTTCCTTCACATCATGGTATTCCTAGAAATATCTTGACAGTAACCCTTTGGAAATCTTGGATGTTTTGGAAATGCATCCAAGATAAAAAATGTTGGCATTAGGCCATTCAAGGCTCATTCTTAGATCAGGACATGTGCATGGACCTACTTCCTGCCCTATCGGTGTTTGAGTTTGCATCACTTTTCCCTATTCATTATCTTAAGAAGACCTTGACAGCCATGACTTTTTACCAAGCTCTCTTCATCTGAATCATTGTTGAGGCACATTGGTAGGAAATTTCAGGTATTGAAAGAAATATTAATTTATATCTGGCCACTCAGATCCATCATAACTTTTGACAGCTCTAGTCATGGAGAGGGATAACAAGGAATAAGCAGAAAGTCCTCTGCTATTTAGAGAGTACAAGCACAATGGTTCTTTCAGCAAGAAATTATATCCTTTTCCAATTTCACACATCTTGTTCATTTGTCAAGATATACTTGACCAATTCTTCTCATCTTCTAATTTTTTCTCAAGAGTTCTGCAATTATTTTGAGGTATTAATAGTTGAAGGAATGTTTCAGAATATAAGAATTGTGTTCTAAACCCCATTTAATACTGTAGACATGGCTGCTAGTACTTTATTCATGGTTGTGGTGTTACAAGGGTAATCAAGGTTGCAACGCTTTAGTTTCCCTAAGGAGGTCCAATCCACAACTGACAATGTCCTGTCTGAGGAAAAAAAATCTATTCAGTGATGAAGTGCTGCAGTCATTAAACTGCAACATTGCAATCAATGTAAATCTTCCATTGGACCAACAAAAGAAAGCAAAAGTATGATCAGTGTGCCCTGTGAGGCCTAAATTCCTTCAGCTTTCTTTCCTTTTCATACTAATTAAAGGCAAAAAAGATTGTGTACTGAAGAAAACTTCTGGTTCAGGGTCATTGTCTCCCTGTTCATCAACACTGAGACAGATCTTTGTGGAAGGTCCATTGAAAAGGCACAATGTAATTTTCCCATTCATTCTCTATCAGCATATTTTCCTGCTCTCTATGTTTTAATGAACAAGTTGTCATGTTTCCACATGGAATAGCACTTTGACAAGTGGTGAATAGATGCTATTATCATAGAGTTACACTGACCAAAACTATCTAGAACCTCCAAGTCCTAATGATGTTTCTTTGGCTGTGCTTCATGTAAGGTCAGGCTGTAACAGGACTTGGATATGCGTTTCTGCTAATCTCAGGGGAGAACATTCTGCAAAAGGAAACCAAAACCCTCACAAAGGCTGGAGATCCATACTGACAAAAGAAGATTTGAAGGCTTAATCAATTATCTGAATAATGAATGAAGATATCAGCAGTGGTGATTGTGTCACTGCAGAATGAAAATGAATTTTATCTTTCAGCCAACAAGATGTTTTACATAGGTCTTCATAGCTACCAAACAAATAAGTCAATATCACTTCTAGTCCAAGATAATACAGTATGGCACTAGAAATCTTGACCTCAGCTCCTGTTTTCCTTATTGCTATTAGTGGGCATTTTTCTCCAGAAAAATCTTAAATGCTTCAAACGTTAGGACAAGACAGCTCTGATCCTAAATATCATCTATTCACAAAAATTTTGTGTTATCTGCAACTTGATGGGGTGCACTCAGTTTCTTCTTTCACATCAATGACAAAGACAGTTTGAAAAGGTACAATAGGTTCCTGTGGTTCTAGAGGTTCCATTGATTGCTACGCACTGTGCTTAATCATCACACTAGTACTTTTACTGATCCCAAAATAGCAGAAAAGGGGTTGGAAGGGACATCTGAAGACCATCTAACACAATCCTTCCTGTTAAAGCGGGATCACCTAGAGCAGGCTGGACAGGGCTGTGTCCAGGCAGATTTTTAATATTGCCAGAAAATCACAGAATCTTGGGAATTGGAAGGGTCCTCAAAAGATCATCTAGTCCAAACACCCTTGCCAGGGCAGGATCACCCAGTTCAAATCACACAGGATCATGTCCAGATTGGTCTTGAATGTTTCCACAGACAGAGACTCCACAGCCTCTCGGGGCAACCTGTTCCAGTGCTCTGTCACCCTCACAGTGAAAATGTTTTTCCTTATATTCAGATGGAACGTCCTATGTTCCAGCTTGGACCCATTGCCCCTTGTCTTATCACTGGCCAACACTGAGAAGAGCCTGGCTCCATCCTCCTGACATTCAACCCTTAACATATTTATAAACATTAATAATGTCCCCTGTCAATCTCCTCTTCTCCAAGCGGAAGAGACCAAGCTCCCTCAGCCTGTCCTCATAAGGAAGTTGTTCCCCTCCATCATCTTGGTGGTTCCAGTGCTCCATCAACCCCAAAGTGAAGACATGTTCTCTCATGATGAGATGGAACTTCCTGTGTTCCAGATTGTACACATTGTACCTTGTCCTGTCACTGGGCACCACTGAGAAGAGTCTGGCCCCTCCCTTAAGACAACCACCCTTTAGGTATTTATAAACATGTTTATAAGAGAGATCTCCTTTGAGTCCTTTCCAAGCTGAAGAGACCCAGCTCTCTCAGCCTTTCCTCATAGGAGAGGTGTTCCTGTCCTCTCACCATATCTGTATCCCTCCAATGGACTGTCTCGAGTAGTTCCTTGTCTTGAACTGGGGAGCCCAGAAGTGGACACAGTAGTCTGAATTTGGCCTCACTAGGGCAGAAGAGAAGGAGAGGACCACCTCCCTTGATCTGCTAGTCATGCTTTTCTTAATGCACCTTAAGGATACCACTCACCTTCTTGGTCATGAGGGAACACAGTTGGCTCAAGGAGAGCTTGTTATCCACTAGGAATACCAGGTCCTCCTCTGCAGTCTAGGTGCCCAGCAGGCGAATCCCTAACTTGTACTCATGCTAGGGGTTATTCCTCCCTAAGTGCAGGACCCTACTCTTGCCCTTAGCAAATTTCATTTAGTTCCTTTTCATCCAGTTTTCAAATCTGTCGAGATCTTGCTGAATGGCAGTGCATCCTCCTGGGTGTTGGCCACTCCCCACAGTTTTATATCACCAGCAGTCTTGCTCGTGGTATACTCAGTTCCCTTTTCCAGGTTATTGATTAATATGTTGAATAAGATGGAACTGAGCACTGAACCTTGGGGCACACCACTGGTTACGGTCCTCAAACTAGACTCTCCGGTGCTTATCACAATACTTTGGGCTCTTCCATTCATACAGTTTTCAAGCCACCTCATTGTTCACTCATCCAACTACATTTATTTTTCTCTAATTTTTTCTGCAGATGGATGGTGGAGGGATCTTAAGTATGGGTTATATAATTTCTGGTATTCTAGCATCAGAAATGATTCAGTCAAATGGATTATGCTTTCCAGAAGTGAGAAAATAAATTGTTTTCTTTTGTTAAATTCCTACACTTCTTTCAGCCAAAATTCTATCAGATCTATTTAAATTTACTTGCTACTCTGGCTAGAGTAAGCATTTCTGATTTTATTTCATCAGCTGCAGAAATGATTTTTGTCATTTTCTACATCAAAAATGTTAGCAGTAAAAGGACTGAAGACCTGGCGAGCAGGCCTTTTGAAAGAGAAACCCATTGGTTTCACTGTCATTGAAGCTCTCAGTGCCACTGTCAAAACAGNTCCTGTCACTGGGCACCACTGAGAAGAGTCTGGCCCCTCCCTTAAGACAACCACCCTTTAGGTATTTATAAACATGTTTATAAGAGAGATCTCCTTTGAGTCCTTTCCAAGCTGAAGAGACCCAGCTCTCTCAGCCTTTCCTCATAGGAGAGGTGTTCCTGTCCTCTCACCATATCTGTATCCCTCCAATGGACTGTCTCGAGTAGTTCCTTGTCTTGAACTGGGGAGCCCAGAAGTGGACACAGTAGTCTGAATTTGGCCTCACTAGGGCAGAAGAGAAGGAGAGGACCACCTCCCTTGATCTGCTAGTCATGCTTTTCTTAATGCACCTTAAGGATACCACTCACCTTCTTGGTCATGAGGGAACACAGTTGGCTCAAGGAGAGCTTGTTATCCACTAGGAATACCAGGTCCTCCTCTGCAGTCTAGGTGCCCAGCAGGCGAATCCCTAACTTGTACTCATGCTAGGGGTTATTCCTCCCTAAGTGCAGGACCCTACTCTTGCCCTTAGCAAATTTCATTTAGTTCCTTTTCATCCAGTTTTCAAATCTGTCGAGATCTTGCTGAATGGCAGTGCATCCTCCTGGGTGTTGGCCACTCCCCACAGTTTTATATCACCAGCAGTCTTGCTCGTGGTATACTCAGTTCCCTTTTCCAGGTTATTGATTAATATGTTGAATAAGATGGAACTGAGCACTGAACCTTGGGGCACACCACTGGTTACGGTCCTCAAACTAGACTCTCCGGTGCTTATCACAATACTTTGGGCTCTTCCATTCATACAGTTTTCAAGCCACCTCATTGTTCACTCATCCAACTACATTTATTTTTCTCTAATTTTTTCTGCAGATGGATGGTGGAGGGATCTTAAGTATGGGTTATATAATTTCTGGTATTCTAGCATCAGAAATGATTCAGTCAAATGGATTATGCTTTCCAGAAGTGAGAAAATAAATTGTTTTCTTTTGTTAAATTCCTACACTTCTTTCAGCCAAAATTCTATCAGATCTATTTAAATTTACTTGCTACTCTGGCTAGAGTAAGCATTTCTGATTTTATTTCATCAGCTGCAGAAATGATTTTTGTCATTTTCTACATCAAAAATGTTAGCAGTAAAAGGACTGAAGACCTGGCGAGCAGGCCTTTTGAAAGAGAAACCCATTGGTTTCACTGTCATTGAAGCTCTCAGTGCCACTGTCAAAACAGTGGCACTGAGAGCTTGAAGAATATAAGGAAGAATTTACTTCATAGTCATGATTCTGTTTATAGTCTAAGTTCAGGAAGGATATAGTTCACCTTAAGAAATATCAGAATTTAATCCAGACTAATTTGCCCTAAATAACAAAAGTTGAACAACTTCAAGCTCATGTCTCCATATCTGAAATAATATTCTACACCTTAAATTTTGAGCATACATCATTTTTGCATATGGACTAGAAGAGGCTATGAGCAGTTCATCATCTGCAGGCAAGTTGTACGACTAACAATCTAAACTCAGAGTACTTATCAAATACCAAGCTTAATGAGGATACTTTTGATAAACTACAGAGAGGAATTATCTTGCTTTGATTAGGACATACTTAAGAAAATTCAGGGATCTAGCAAACAATCATATTCGTGCTTGATCCTTTCAAGTTGTCATATGGCATTCAATTCTCACTTACTGTTGCTGAAGTCTTGTGGTTTGAAATGCCAGGGGGATCGAACTGGAAAATAGGAAGCTGATTCAAATGGGGAAGGGAAGATTGTCCCTCACACTTGATTTGTCAGTCAGTAATCTTCCTCTAAGTAGTTGGTGTTTTGTAGAGAGCATTGCTTGGGGTCATGTGGAGTTGGAAGAAGTAAATAGGCAAGTGCTGTACGTGGAGAAAGGATTTACTTGTAACTTGTTTTCCTAAACCTCCACTCACAAGCCATTCTTCATCCCTTCTAGTTTCTGAAGGTTTCTAGGGACTTAGGAACTGACAGGAAAGAAGGATTTGCATTGCAAGACTTCGTGTTCAGAAGAGGGTTGCTTGATGCTGTACTTAAGGCTATGAACAGGTAAAGGCAACTGACAGAAATTGAGTATAGGGCTATTAAATAGCACTCTCATATATATATTCACATTAAACTAATAAAGAAATTGTCTAGATGGATGTACATGCAAGTTCTTCTCACCATAGCATCAACTACCTCCCTGCTGAGTACCTTCAGTATAGGTACAGTGTGACTATAATGTAGACAATGCATTTCAAAGACCAGTTACAGCTAAATAACCATCTTTTTTCATGCTGAGAGATATCTTTAAATATTTTTTTCTTAATTTGAAAAGGGTATTTTGACAAAGAAACTTATTTCATGCCATTATCTTTGTTTATACACCTTTTGCTCATTATTAATGCAGAAACGAGGTAAAGTCTTTATTTGTATCAGTATTTTTCAATCTTCAATCATTGGAATATCTCACAAGCTAATGGTGTAAATACAGTTATAAAATTCTTGTGATAAAAGCTTTGTCCTGACCAGATGACACCTTTTAATTACCCACCAATATACACATACTTGTCAATACTATATAGTACTTCATCAGTAGTCCTTTATACATTACATTTATAGTCCACCTTTTATTTAGCTTTACAAGTTACAAAGCATGTACAATAGTCATTTTCTTTATATGGTGCTTGGGGGCATTACACAACAAAGCACAAATAACTTATCCTCACCCTCACTGGAATGTAGTCACCTCTGAAGTGAAAGATGGCAGGTTTTTAATAGCAAAAATAAAACACTATATTTAATTAAAGCTGCAAGCTACTTGTAGTTATAGAGAATGTGGTTGTTCAAACTTGAATCTTACATATGACTTATTATTCATTTTTCTGCCCCCCCCCCCCCTTCACTTTACATGCCAGGAGAGGAAAATGCCTTAATGTACAACCTGCTCTTTACTTAGACCTTTTAGTTATCCTCTGCTGTTTTGCAGGACTTTCAGAACTGTTTGAGCTTGATCCCTCTATGTTAGCCGTGAAAGAATCCAACAGCTGCCGCTTCATCTGAAGGATTTCTGTGGGGAAAAGGGGTTCTTTTAAACTAATTCCTCAGGCTGCTCACAACCTGGACTTTCCCCTTTAGATGTCCTCTGTGGCTCCCTAACACTTTTGGGACTCTTTGAGCTGCCTGAGCTGCCTTCCTTTCCTGATGGTGGCATTTTCTCTTCAAAGAACAATTTTTGCTGCCCCTCTGTTCTGTGCAGGGAGAAAATGTCTTTGAAATCAATGTGGTTCTGCAGCCAAGTAATAAGCATGTAAAAATATATATCTACTTCTCATTTGTTTAAAATTTGCTAAACTCTATAGCAGTTAAACAAGTATAAAATGTTTTCCCTTTAATGTTACTTCCTTCTGATAGACTGTGCAATGCAGCTGCATCAGTTTCAAAGGTTTCCCACTCCCTGCCTAGAATAGAGCTGTTATAGCAATAGCCCTTTGAAAAGGAAATGGCAAATGGCACCAGCAGGACAGGCAGACAGCTTAAGTCAGGTTCATGTAGCCCCAGAAGTGCTTGGAAGCAGAAGACGACATGTGAAAGAGGGCGGAGGGAAGAGAGTCCGAGCCTAGGAAACATCTGTTGAATTAATTGAAAAAGTCACCCCACCCCAAACAAAGCAATAACAGTTGAAAGCAGAGGATAAGAGCCGCAAAGACAGTAGCTGCAGCTCTAGAGGGCTCCTACGCTTGTGCAAATACTGTGAAACCTACTAATTAAAACAATTTTTTTAAAAAAAACAAACGCAAACTTGTTCAGACTGGAATCCTGTCCTTTGAAAAAGACTTAAATACACATTTGGTTTGGTTTTTGTAAATATTTCTCATGTTTTACATGACCACTCTATTATTAGTTACTATATGACCATGTTTATTAGCACGGCATTCTCTAAGCAAGCAGCTCTCAGGATTTTTAAGCCCTTACTACTGTACCTCAGTTGTCTGCTACACACTGGTTCTGACAATGATATCTATAATTCTAAATAAAATTACCACATAATCACCACACAAATGGCCAAACTCCCTTACCCTCCGCAAGCCTGCTGGACTTAACCAATACTACCTCCTGGGAACAAATACTGACACATCACAACCAGTCTGACCATGGCTGAGCAATGCCTGGGACAGAGTGTGCTGGTTTAGAGGTAAACCGGCAGGAGAAATGGACCCACCACAAGAGATGATTATAAGTCAGAGTTACAATTTAATGAAAGGTATTACCATACAAACACTGACACAAAGAGAACAACCTGCTTTCAACTCACCAAGACCCAGCAGTAAACCCAGTGTCCCAGGGCACAAGCCCAAAGGGGTTTGTTAGCCCCGGCGCCGAGATCCACGTGGCTCTCCCAAGTCCAAAGCAAAAAGAAGTGAAGAGTCCGTTGCTGCAGGTGACGGCTGTGGCCCGGCCAGAAGCGATGCTTGTAGTCCGGTCGAGAGCGATGGCTTCCTCCTGACGAGGTCCCGCTGCTCCTCCCGACGAGGTCCCGCTGCTCCTCCCGACGAGGTCCCGCTGCTCCTCCCGATCCAACGAAGAGAGAGAGTCTAAAGCCCTTCTGCCCCTGTTTGTATATCCTCAGGGAGCACCCAGTCCCTCCCCCAGGGCGGGGACCCACACAATGGGTGATTAACGGTGAGTCATGGGGTATGGTTGGACCATTGAGGGCCCATTAGCACCCACGCCCCCTCAGGCTGAGTGTGAAGGGGCTAACGACTTCCTGGACAACTGTTGCAAATGGTCCATTATTCTTGAGGAATGAATAGAGGGTGTAGAATACCCAGCCTTGATCCCACACAGTGATAACCTCCTGCTGAACTATGACACAGAGCTACTTGGAGCAGAACAAAATAATTCCAGGGAGCATCCCAGCATTGCACAGCACGGACACTCAATTACCGCTGCTTTCATCCATGGCATAACCCTGTTTAGCTTACTAGGGTAGACATGTTTGGATGTCCTCCGAATGATACTCCTTTCCCTACCTGCCTCCATTAAGCAATGAGAATGGTGGTCTAAGTAACTTAGTATGGTATAAGTAACTTATGGTATAAGAAGTGCCTAAAGACCATTTTAGGAGACAGGATGAATATAGCCATTGATTTAAAACTAGATCTATCCACAAGTGCTTTGTTGAACAGACACACAAACATTTTGTTAAATTCTCTATAGCTCAGTTCTTGAGTTTATGGAAGGTTCAGTACATTGAGATATTGGATTAATTTGTTTCATACTTTTCAAACATTACCATAGGAGGATTAATGTCCATCTAGAAAATTTAGGATAGATAGTATTGACTTCTGCAGTTAATTTTTTAAAATGTGGCTCTGGAATGGGCTGCCCAGGGAGGTAGTAGAGATCTCATCCCTGGAGGTATTTAAAAGATGGATAGATGAGGTGCTTAGGGACATGGTTTAGTGGTGGGATGGCAGTGCTAAGTTAACCGTTGGACTTGATGATCTTAAAGGTCTTTTCCAACTGAGGTGATTCTATGATTCTATGAAATGGTTAAATAATCATAAAAGTTTCTATCACTCTACTATTGCTCAGAAATATTGTAAAGAAAGATTTGTACAATTGACAAATAATTTTATGTAAAATACAATCATTATCTTTGCACTGTTTTAAATATGAAATGTGGAAAAAAGTAATTCTTATTCCAGAAAACACTGTCACTTTGTATAAAGTCTGGGCAATGTCACTTGATATAATTTTTATGCTTGGTGATAGGGAAAAAGATAACATTTAGGAGGTTGTTTTGTGTTTGGTTTATTTTTATTTGTTCACCTGTTTCAAGAAATGGCTGAGTTTAAAACCACACTAAACAGGCAAGCACTTAAGGATGCATGTGGGAATTAGGTACAGATTTCTCTCTATTGTTAATAGGAACTGTGCATCTAACACTTGCTCACTGTAGTGGAAATAGACTTGAGCCTTAATCTAAAGTGAATTGCGAGAAATTACTTTATTTTTCCATTGGAGACTATTGTGAATGATGCAGCTGTAGTGGACAAAGTAAATCTAAGTGAAGTAAACTGAAAGCTCTCCAATGGATCAGGGGCCATTGGACCAGGGTCCAGAGGCAGAAACAGATGCTCCTTAACTTATCATCATATTAATAATTTAACTCCACTGATCTCTCATAAAGGACTAAATGTTTTCCTTCGAGACTACATCTTTTTTGCTTTTTTTTTTCTTTTTTCCCCTCTCTGCCTTAAATTCTGTTTTATGAGGACCTTCACCAGACTAAAGAGCTTACCCAGAATCAGTGAAACTACTGTGTATGTAGTATGGGCATGACTTGTGAGCTTGTACACTAACTGTGCAGGAAATCAATCACTGCAGTGTTTTGGATTGTTCCTTTATTCTTATTTTGTTTCTTAAAAAGAAATATTACTAAAGTGGTTGAAAGACTAATGTGAGAGTTATACTATTGAGGTTTTCCTGATTACTAGTTTTTCAAATAGTAATTGAACTTATTTGATCTGTTCTTCTAAGTGCCAGCTTTCAAATGTTAATAGTTACCACAAAACACCTGCTTACTGAAGAGGAGCAGAGTGTGACATATTTTAACATCCACCTTAGCAGGTCGTGTTTCTCCTCTGTGGTCTGTGGTCTGCTGGTCAGTGAGTTGTCATTAATGGGACAGAGTCTAGCTGGAGGCCTGTAACTAGTGGAGTCCCTCAAGGGTCGGTACTGGGACCAGTACTGTTCAATAAAGTCACTGATGACCTGGATGAGGGAATAGAGTGCACAGTCGGCAAGTTTGCTGATGACAAAAAGCTGGGAGGGGTGGATGACACACCAGAAGGTTGTGCTGCCATTCAACAAGATTCAGACAGGCTGGAGAGCTGGGCAGGGAGAAATTTAATGAGATTTAACAAGGGCAAGTGTAGGGTATTGCATCTGGGAAGGCACAACCCCAGGTACCAGTAGAGGTTGGAGACTGGCCTTTTGGAAAGCAGTGTAGGTGAGAGGGACCTGGGTTCCTTGTGGACAGCAGAATGACCATGAGCCAGCAGTGTGCACTCATGGCCAGGAAGGCCAATGGCATCCTGGGGTGTATTAGAAGTGAGGTGGCTAGTAGGTTAAGAGAGGTCCTTCTTTCCCTCTGTTTACCCTGGTGAGACTGCACCTGGAATATTGTGTCCAGATCTGGACCCCTCAGTTAAAAAAATTACACAGAAGTCCTTGAGAGAGTCCAGCCTAGGGACAACAAGATGATGAAAGGAGTGGAACAACTTCCTTATGAGGACAGGCTGAGGGAGATGGGTCTCTTCCGCTTGGAGGAGACTGACAGGGGACATTATTAATGTTTATAAATATGTTAAGGGTTGAGTGTCAGGAGGATAGATACAGGCTCTTCTCAGTGTTGGCCAGTGATAAGACAAGGGGTAATGGGTCCAAGCTGGAACATAGGACGTTCCATCTGAATATAAGGAAAAACATTTTCACTGTGAGGGTGACAGAGCACTGGAACAGGCTGCCCAGAGAGGCTGTGGATTCTCTGTCTCTGGAGACATTCAAGACCAATCCGGACACATTCCTGTGTGATTTGAACTGGGTGATCCTGCCCGGGCAGGGGGTTTTGACTGGATAGTCTTTTGAGGTTCCTTCCAACTCTTAACATTCTGTGATCCTGTGATTCCTGATTCCCAGATCCTACAGGTTTTCAGCCTCTATTCTAAGTTGTTGTTTTGTCTGTAGCTTAAATATTTTAAAAGAAGTCATAAAAACTTTTAAATATTAGTTGTATTATACAATTCACGTAGAAAGTCCTATTATTTTATGATCATATTACTGAAGCAGATAGAGTCAGTAAAATGCCTGCCATTGCAATGACTTGGTCCCAGTAGACAGGTAACCACTCCTTGGGTCTCCCCCAGTGGGATGAGGGAGAGAATTGGAAAAGTAAAGTACAAGCAAGAAAACTTGTGGGTTGAGATAGAGGCCATTTAATAGATGAAGCAAATCTATGCACAGAAGCAAATCAAAATCAGGAGTTCATCCACTACTTCCCATCAGCAAGTAGATGTTTAGCCATTGTCTGGAAGCAGGGATTTCTCTCGTATAGTGGGAGACAGATGATATAAATCTGACCGTCCACCTTTCCTCAATTCTTCTCCAGATTTTATTGCACAGGAGAATTATGATATCTCCTATTTTACAGGATATGCCTTCATTCATTTGTGGTCAGCTGTTCTGGCTGTGTTCAACATGTTGTGCAGTCCCAGCCTACTCACTGGCAGAGTAGCATGAAAAATAGAGGTAGTCTTGGTGCTGTGCAAGCACTGCTCAGCAATAACTAGAATTGTTGCAAACAGTGTTTTGGCCTCTGAACTAAAACAACGCCATATAGGCTGCCATGAAGAAATTTAACTCTATCTCACCTAACAATATTTTTTTGGATTTTACATAATAAGTCCAGGGGTAACAAGCAAATAATTTTTGGGACCATTTTTAAAAGAATTATCTTAGAGTGAGTTAGAGAATCTTAAACAATATGTATTGCCAAGTACTGCATTCTAGTTTCCGATGGAAATGTAAATACGAAATGCAGGAAGTCACTATACTGAGATAAAGTAAATTTAGTGCATTTTAAAATAAAATCAGTGGGTTGAGGCAACATGATGAGAGTAGAGCAGCCAAACAGGAGTAAAATTAATCAGTAACTTACCAATGAAGGATAAAAATCTGAAGTGATAAAAGGCAGAGAAAGAAAGAATAAGTTAGCATAATAAAAAGTGAAAAATTAGAAGAATAATGAAACTTAAGAGAAAAAATGCCTTTCAGACCTCAAGGTTGAAGAAAATTGCTTGACTAACATGAAAAATATCTTGTGAATATTCAGAGAATATGAAAGTTCATCTCAGGAAATTTTGGTGATATAGATTAGAAAGCAAGGCATTTTCCTGGAATAACGTAATGCAGATTTTCTAGGAAGAAGTTTATTCGGGTGCAAATGAGAAGATCAAAACTATCTGAATCCTTGCTGAGTTCCCACACAAAATGTTCTTAATTATGCAGGCCGATATATCAACTCATACTGAACTTTTGCTGTCATCAATTGAGTTAGTTTTCCTTATCAGAGAGGAAATGGCTTTTTCTTTTTCCTTCACAATTTAAATTACAAAGGTTTCTGAAAAATAATGAGACCAAATTACACTATTCTGGTGGATGCAGAGTGATGACACAAAATACTATTGCAAAAGAATCACAACATCACGGAAACAATGAAGTTTCCTTGTAGGCATGAAATTTGAAATATTGATCAATTAAAAACTAAAATGAGGCAAAAAAGATCTCATTCTTCTCTCAGACTTGTTCAATATTTCTTTGATGTAAGTGAAATTTATTACAGCATAAATTGTTGTCAGAGGAAACAAATCTAAAGGATGTACACTATATTATTTGTAATTTTGATTGGATTCTACTGTAGAATACTTTTGTAAGCATATTTTATTGGCTCTTAAGTTTGTGAAGGCTTTGTTAGCATGTTATTTTGAAAGAAAAAGAATATTTCTCGCATGCCTACATATTCTGTCATTATATAAACTGATCCAAATCAGATTCACATCAGTAAAATAAGAATTAATTTCACTGAACAAAATGTATGAATTAATGCTCAGGTTTTATTCAGCAAATTTCATATGCTTTTCTCAATTAAACTTTAAAAAAATGTTTTCAAAAAGTTCTTTCACTGAATTAATTCTTTTAAGTGAAATTAAGTCTAATAAGCTATTAGTGAAGGTGGTTCAACACACTGGACAAAATGCAATCCTTAGGGTCATCTTGATGAGGATAGCATACTATCCTTTTATGCATGCAAAGCTTGGTTGGTAGCTCTCATGTTTCGTAACTGTCTGTTTATGATTCAGAGCCACTCAGTATTAATGAAGAATGATCAAAGTTTTAAGTTGATTTATACTTATCCAGCTCTTTTTGCTGGCTCCTACCATTCTGTTCCATTCAGCATTAAACCTGAAAGTGTATTACATGAAATTAATTAATTGTGGTGTATGTTGCTTACTTATTCATCAGAAGTGCTTTAGAATATTAACAGAATCCAAACTATCTGCTTGGACTTGTCAGCAGCAGCTAAGTATCCACTTTAAAGGGTCATGTACAAAATATAGACGCTGCCTAGTGGGAATAATGATTCCTTAAATTCAGAATGAAATATATAATAGATAGCAACTAATACGGAAAGCAAAATACCAAAACTGCCTGCAAATGAGACAGCAGGTATCTTTAGTTCAATAACTGAACTAATGGAGGGTAATTTGGCACATCCTCAAGATCTACTCTGCTTACAGTTACTGTCTATCTATAATATGTTGATTATCATGTTTAGAATATTTAGACCAAGCTTTATAATTTGTTTGAAACATGTCTGTAAATAATTGCACTGAGTAGGCAGACTTGCATCAATCAAAAGAGAAATAAGTTCCACATGAATAACAAAAAAGGAGGCAAAAAAGGATTTGTGATCTTTCAAATCTTTTTGCTTAGAGAGAATACTGTTCTATCTCTCGATTGCTAGATTTAATTTGCTCTCTTTCATTCTACTCACTTAAGATACTTTGGATTATGGGGAAAAATAAAGGCTTAAAAAATAAGTTGAACACTAACACTCTTGATTTGCACACTAGTGTATTTTAAATCAATAACAGCTATATTTTAAAGTAGGAATTACCAAAACATATGTTCACTGCATTAATTGTCATTCTTGTTACTACATTTATGACACATCACTTAGTTCAAATGAGATGCATAGCAAATCTAGAAGTAAATTTCAACTGTTTTCATGCAAATTTCTAGTGTGTTTAGAAGTTCATAATATAATATAATTAATNACATTTTCAATACTAGACCAGGAAAGATTCTGTGCAAAAATTCCACAGAGCATCAGAAATGGTAGTTTAGGATTAATAGAGCTTCCTTACACTGTTAAGTTTCATGTCCTATGATAAAAATTTACATTCTGTCGTTGATTACCATGGTCATGTGAAAGACTTCACTAAGTATCTTTGTACATTTTAACCATAAAGTGAATTCTTCAAATCTTCTGGAAAACAGACTGGTTTTAATTACCTTTCTATGAAAGCAAGCTATGTTTTAATCCATTCACTTTTTCATAAGAGATCTGTTTAGTGTCTGTAATATTCTGTATGATAGAGACATGTATTGGCTCCCATTTACATGTCATTATAGGGCACAATGTCATAAATGTTATGGTAAAATAAGTACATCCATCTCTTCTACAAATATTCAAACTTAAACTTTAGGGAAGAAATAGTGTAGACTAAAGGATGAACTAAGTCTCTGCTACCAGAGATGTATTAAACATACATTCATAACTTACTGAAACAGTTGTTACTATTCTGTCCTGGGTGCTGGTGACGTTTAATTCATTGTACTATTACTATTGTTACTTTGACACATGGAAATAATCTATGAATGTTTTTGTCTTATCAACTTTGATCTAATTTTGTCAAGAAGGCAGTGGAGGCTTTTTTGTTTTCTGATTTTACCAGAGCAAGCACCATGAAATATAAATCTGTCTCCTTGACATCTCTTCTAGTCTTGTACTTCCCATTTGTTTCTATCGCTTTAACCTTGATGTGAACCTTTGCTATGGCCACAGCTCCAGGATCTGAGAGAGCTTCTCTCATCACATTGCAGCTCTCCTTATCTCTGCCAGGTTCTGCTCTCTGTCTGGGCTGGCACTCCTAACATAATAAGTCTCATGGTAAGGTGTCCTCCTCCAGTCCTGCCTTCTCTGGGGTAACATCTCATACAACAGTGCTGCTAAAAATGACCCTGGCTCTTATGTTACACACAGAGATGGGCAGCAACTTCTCTCATATCCCCCTGCTTGACGCATTTCCTTGCTGTAGATCCCAAGGCATCTGGAGTCTACATTTGTTCTCAAGATAGTGTCCCTGCTATGTTAGTTACACCAGACATTTCTGTCTCTTCTGTGTCGTTACCATCAGGGACAGAACATCTTCTACAGCTCCAAGTATCTGGAAGAATCTTCAATATTTATGCCTCCTCACACACTATTTGGTTTCAAGTGTCATCTGAGAACAAATCCTTTCTTCCTTAACTTAATTCCTCCATGCCATCGGTATTTGCTTCTTACTCAACTCTTCATATTTTTAATCAAACCTATCAGACAGCCATACAGTTACTTAAAATACTCTATACAAAATGTATTTGTATTTATGCATTGGTAATTTACACTGCACAGATTTTATAAGCCTATTCCTTTACCATTCATGAGAAAACCTACTGTTTATTTAATAACTACCATATTATAGTGTACATATGCTATCTGTAAGCTACAGAAGTCTTAAAAACCACACAACCACACTAATTTAGCATATAAAGCTTTGATTTTTTAAGAGTGATTTCACAGAAGGTGTGTAATAATGAAGCCACATGCTTTTCCAATTTGACAGTTATTGTTGTTATTATTTATTATTTTCTAACGTTGAAAGCTGTGCTTCATGCTGGGAAAAAAAAAAAGTAGGTTTTAGTGACAAGAAGAAATTGGTAACTTTTTTGTGCCTTTTTGTTTTCTCATTATAGAAAACTAACAGGAGATACATCTAAGTAAACAACATAGATGTTACTGCATGTAAAGTCGATTTCTTGCTTGGTGAAGGGAAAGACCGTTTTGTTTTAAGCACAAGCAGATGTTGCTATCAATCTGATCACCTGGCCTTTATTTACTTTATCCAAAATCCTATGCTCCCTCATATATGCAGGGAGGAGAAAGGTGGCAACTATGATTTTTTCTGTTTCTAGTTCTGGTGGTAGATCATAATTGCATTATTTCTTGGTAGCAACAAAAAGGAAGCATGGAAATAAAACCTTGCAAGTAAAGATTTTTTTAAGTGAGGTATGAGAAAAGGATTTCACCATTCAGCACATTAGCACATTTGACAGTTCTGATCTGAAATGTCATGAGCTTGTCTCATCTCTATTCTGCACAGAACCTATCATTGAATGCCTATGTGTAGCTGACCTATAGGGAGACCGTGACTGAGTCTTCAGTTATACATAAAACTTGTATACACTGTATGCAAAGGCATATGTGTTATTCCTCAAAGAGCAGTATTCAACGTCTCTATAATATTTTAATCTATTCAGCCAACGTTATTTTTATATTGATAAAGCTTGGCAAAATGGAAATACTAGGGCTGAGTTAGAAAAAATAAAATCAAGTAAATATAATCCTTCTTAATTTAGCTAAAAGTCCAGCATTTTTCCTTGTACTTAAATTTTCATGGACTCCACAAACCTATTAATAGTTGCAAACTGAGTGTAAATTCTGTTTAAAAGTGATCTTAATATCAACAGGTACTTACAATGATTTTCTATGAAATTCAAAAGTTTCAAGAATTGACGAATTGACAGCTTTCCTCACTCTACACTGCAGACTCATTAATGAAGGTCTGTTTTTTAATCATGAAGACAATGAGTAGAACTGAAAACTGCCTACAGAGACCAGCTTTAAGCAATACAAAAATACCTTTTCGGCTCTGAATCTGGAGCCAATATATTAGAGCCTAAATTTTCAGTTTTGAGATACAAATATTTCTGCCTCTCCAACACAAGTTGAAATAAAATATTTGTGCCCGTGACTCCTGCGGTTCAAGAAGTGTCAGTGGAACAAAGCTACAGATTGTTTTGTAGCCCACTGATTTAAGGTAGCCAAGTAGGTGCTTTCACAGTAATTAGAAATATTTTCCCTTACAAAAAGTTTACATAAACCAAACTTTTATCTCTTTTTCTTTAATATTAGTTTGTTTTAATTTGTCCTTGCCTACTGGAAATAACTTTGTTCTCATGTGAATGTTACAATTTCCAGCTTTCTGAAACATGAAGATCAGTATCCAATCATAGGAATTCCAGTGGCAAGCAAATACTTGAAAGTCTTATTTTCTACTTTTACTGCAGCACATTAGATTTTCACTACTTCCACAAGTTGCATTGTACACTTTGTGCTTAATTTTCTTTAATTCACTGTGAGACACAAAATATTAACACTATCAGCAGGAAGACTCAGACTGAAAGTGAAGTTGGTCGCTACAGTAAAAAGTTAATTTGTGTTCTTCATTATATCATTGAGAATCAAGACTAGCTATATTGACTGCAGTGGGGAAAAGGGTTGACAGACTTATTGCTACTTCTACAAAATGAATCATGCACTTCTAATGACACAACAGCACAGTTAATTGTTTAACTCTGCCTGAGAGGATGATGGCTGAAAACAGCAATGATGACTTCCAAGGTTAGAGCTACAGGTGAATTTTATGCAGACTTCAAATAAGTGAATCTGGTCAAACTAAATGGCTAAAAGCACCTGTTCTGGTTTTCTTTTTTTCTTCTCAAATATTGCCTGATAAATTAGGAGTTAATCAATGAGAATGTAATTTAGGATCATTGTTTGGCACAAACTTTAAACTCTTCTTCCCATCCGCACATTCCTGTCTGGACAGAAATTAATTTCTTAATTAAGCCATCCTTTTCTTTATCTGTTATCACTATTATATTTGAGTACATTAGATCATTAGAGAAGTATTAGTACATATAGCATTAGAGAAGACTTCTCTGAGGCGAGGAAGCAGCATTTTGGAGTTCAGAAGGACTGAAACACAATGAAATTAAAGTCAGAAGTATCCTTTTTAAAGGACCAGCATTAGGCACTAGCTATCTAATTCTTTCAGAGCACTTGGGCTTTTTGGCTATTTCTTCATCTGCACAACCATGATATCCCTTTATTTATGTCTAAAGAAAAGACAATACATTATTCGCTTTGAAAATACTAGTCTGTTACCTGCCTTCTGTCACACAAGAACATTCTGACACAGGAAGCTGTAGAGCAAAGGATTTCACAACAACCCAATTTCTCAATGGTATGTTTACCTAAACTAGACAGGAGTCTAAATGTGGTAGTTTCATTCACCATCTCCCTAAATCAGGCAGCAGTTCTATGAGGAAAAATAGTGTATTATTATGGAAACAAAATCTGTTTCATTATGCTCTGTCATATTGCTATGGGCAGCATTAATTACATTTTTTTCTAAAATATTGAGTCATATAATCTTTCCAAATAATTACGCATACATATCTTATGGTTTATCATGAGCTGGTGACTCATACAGTCATAACTAGACCTACATACTTGAATTAGCCGACTAGAAATATCACCTACTCTGCCTCAGAAAAGGAGGAGGCATGTTGTTTTCCACTGGATTTCACTAATATTTGGTGACAGTTTTTTCACATCTTAACTCTCATCTGATGTGATTTTCATCCTTATTTGTTCTTAATTCCTCAGCTCTAGTAGTTGTAAGGTGGTTTAGTTCTCCTTCAATGAGGCATGAATACTTCAAATTACTTTGCTTTCTCTTCACATTAATATTATAAACATTGACACTTAAGTGTAAGATCTCTACCAATAATATTCACCCTGAATTTGAAGGTGAAATTGCAACTATAGATGTAAAAGAGTACTGGGACTCACGAGTGATAATGTACAGTCAGGAAAGTACCTTTAGTTATTTCCCTTGTTTTCCACCAGCACATAAGATCCCAGTCCATGAGTAACTTTTCAGCAGGACACGAGCTACCCATACCTCCCAGAGGGGGTCTATTTAGCAGTATAACTGTGCTGCTGTGCTACAGGATGCTTGTAACTGGTGTCTGAAACAAAACAATATAAAGTCAATGGAAAGGTTCAGAGTGACTTCAGATGCCTTGTGACGAAGCCTTCAAAGAATGTGACCAGAATAAAAAAATAAAAACCCCAACATCAAATGTCTATGCTTTTATATAGCCAGTTTTTCTTCTTAAATCTGCTTACTCCCTGATCACCTTTAAGGTGACGTACCATTAGTTCTGATTGGGTTTTTACTGGCCCTCACTTGCCAGTAGTGACCAAGCACAGAACTAAATCAATCTTTGTCAGGCCTGTAATTGAGCACTTCCCTAATTTATGAGACAGCTTTTCCATTAACAACAAAATCTTGAGAATTAAATAAAAACAGACCTTCACAAGTGCTGCTGCATTGGTGAATAAAGTAAAAACATTGATAAATGTACGCCCCTTTTCCCAGGCTGACTTTGAAAAATTCTGTGTCACGGACCCAGGTCATTTTCTGACAACAATTAGGAACACTAAAATAAATAGTTGGCAATTCTTTGTTATGACAGGCTATGCAAAGTTGGATTTTTTTTTGCCAACTAATACATTAGTCTGTGACTATGTATTATGTTATTACAGGGTTTCTGCTAGTTTTTAATGTATCTGTACTGTTATACCCCTTTCAGAGCATGATAACTTCTTTGTTTAAAATCCGATTCATCTGAGACTTGACAAAATTTTGCACAGAGGCATGGAAACATTTCCTTAAGTTTTTGTGGAATTGTTTCCACTGTTAAACTAAATCACTTACTCAAAACTCAACATGAATATTTTTCCTTTGGTCTTTCTAATGAAGCTTTGAATGTCTCATCAATTAAGATACTTAAACTAGACCAGATAAATCACTAAAAAATGCAACAGCCATGACAAGGAGATGGATTGATTCCCTAATAGGTATTTTCTACATCTAAGGGATGCATCCTTGAAACATATTCATGTGAAGAGTTCATTGATGTCAATTGTACTGTTTTCATCAAGCTTGAATCAAGCTTTGTATTTTATGATTTTGTGAAATTAAAAGGTAATACTTAGTTTTTTCATTGATTTTCTATAGTTCTTTTCTTCCACTTTCTGAATGTGTTGGGATTTGGAAAAGTAATCTCATCACAGAACTTGTTGACACAATATTTTCAACATCTCTTTGAAGTGAAAATGATGTTTAGAAGGCTTGCTGTAAAGAAATCCAAATACTAACTCATTGAGATTTATTATCCTTAAAAATGCTGCACACTTTTTAATGTTTTTCATTTATGCAAATATGCATGTATATACTCTTTAGAATACTGTCAATCTATAAATTTCCAGGGACTACATAAATATTTGCTGATATATCAGCAATACAGCTAGCATAGTCAAAAAATCGAATGTGTCTTTTTGAAGCACCACAGGAATCAAGAGATAAGAATATGTCATTCGTGTTGTAGAAGCAAGAAAAATAGAAAATAGAAATTTAATGTCTAATTTCTTTTTTATTCCACTAATAAGAAATCATAGAATCACAGATGTAAAATTTGAAATGTTTAAACCCTTACCATTAGAGAAATTATGGGTTTTTTTCATGTTCATAACAGTTCTATAGCTTAAAAATATGGAAACATTTTTATATATGTACATAAACTCAAGCACTATAGGACATGAATTTATGCAGGTGGAACAGGAAAAGGGATAGAATAATCTCTAATAAAGTTAGTTCTCAATCCAAAATACATATGCAAGTAGAGGCATTAGTATTGTCATTTGATGTTCCAAAGAGAGAGCACTACAACATTCTAGTGGTCCATTTATAGTGTTGATTATATAATACACGGAAAAAAACCACAACTAAACAACTCAGATTGGCAGTTGTAAGTAGAATCGAGATGTCTAAAGTCAAACCTAAAATATAAGTGCTGATGTATAAAGTTTTCAAATACTGGAAGGAGAATCAAAATAGGAGTTGAAAGTATAAAGCAAGACTGTTAGAGAGGGGAAAAAAAAACAGAACACATATATTCAGTGGAAGTGGAAAGCTTTAGAAGAAGTAATCCTCACAATATAGGGGCAGAAATGAATCTTACAAGCCTCATATTGCTGGAAAAGGTGTTGGGAATTTGGTCTGTGACGTGTATATAGGATACCTCATTATGAGGTGTCCCAGTTATCCCATTCTCTCTGCAGCTGAAACTTGTCCTCCCTTTTGCAAGAAAGAGAGTGACAGCTGGGATCACCAGCTCCTCTTCCTACATTTTGAGTCTTCCACCCTCATTAGAAGAATAACAGAGACAAGAGACCTAACTTTCCTATCTTCTGATTGTGGCTCAGCATTGGAGTCTTACTACTTTGGTCCCCAGACCCCACACAGTCGCACTCCCACACTTGCTGCTGTTGCTCTTACTTCTCCAAAGGAAAATGAGCGAAACATCTGGAAGGGAAAGAAAGAGGGTAAGTACAAAGTGGTACAAAATCCCTTCATGCCAAACTAATCTGTCCCTTATCAGTGGCCAATAAAACTTTTAGATCGTCGTCCTTTATACACAGCAGATTCAGCATGTTTAGTCACAGTTGCACATGCCTGTGTTACATCAAGACTTTACTTTTAGTACCCACAGTCTGTTACCTAAATATCTTTTCAGTTGCAAATCTGAAAACAGAATAGTGGTCCTGGGTCCAGGATTACTTTACCATCCTGCAGCCAATAATGACTGTGGTTCTTGTGTGCTTTCATACATGAGTAAATTTTTTCTTCTGTATCCTTTAGGCCGCCAGAAGTACTATGAGCTCCTCTGCTGCCCATGGCTCCAGATACTGAAGAGGTGTTTTGGACTATTTTGTGGCAACTGGAACAAACTTTTGCCCCTAAAGTAGTAACCTAATGGCCCATTCAGAGAGGGACAACAAGATCTTCGGTAGTTTTGTCCCTTGATGAAAGACTAAATCTGGAATTTGGCTAGTTCTTCTGATGGCAATAAAGAGGTTCAATAATGCAACAGTTAGGCAAAGATTGTAAAATATACTACAAAAGAGACTGTTATCCACTGATTGATTCTGAAGAATCTTCTTTAGCTCTGAAATCTACGATCCAATATTGCCAACCATTTGACTGGTTTCAATTTAGATATTAACTTTCTAAAGGTATCATTTTTAATATGAATGATTAAGCCTCCTGACACCAGTAGATATTGGATGCCATTTAGTATCCACAGAGTCACGGAACAGTTAAGGTTGGAAGGAACATCTCTGGAGGTCAACTGGTTTAACATCCCTGCTCAGTCAGGGTCACATAAAGAAGATTGCCCAAGGACATGTCTACTTGGGGTTTAAATATGTCTACAATTAGAGGCCTCATAACCATTCTAGGAAACCTGTTCCAATATCTGACCATCATCACAGTAAAAAAGTGTTTCATGTTCAGCTGGAATTTCACATTTTTTAAATTATTCCCATTGCCTCTTGTCTTGGCAACAGACTCTGCTGTGAAGAGTCAAGTTCCTTCTTCATTCCCTCCCATCAGGTATTTATACATATTGATAGGATCTCCCTGAGACTTCTCTCTTTCAGGCTTAATAGTCCCAGCTCTCCCAGTACCTCCTCACGTGAAAGATGCTCTTGCTCCTTGATCATTTTTGTGGAACTTTGCTGGACTTGTTCAAGAAGTCCATATCTTTCCTGCACTAGGGAGGCCAGAGTTTATGGAAGAGATCAGTGGTCTCATTCAAGGTAACTGTGGACTGGTTACCATTTTACAGGAAAAAAAATAAAAATCATAAGCTGAAGTAGCACAAGTGGGTACATTTATTTATTTGTTGTTTTTTATGTCAAAAATGAGATGAATTCAAAGCGAGGCTGAAATATCATCTTACCTCTACTTTTAGTCCTCCAATTCCAGTTAAGACATGCAGTTTTCATTCCCCAGCACACACCTAAGAGTACTCATTCTGTGTATAAATAGATGGCTTAAGTTTCCAGGGTTGTTAATCTGATACCTTTCACAGCACTAAATTGATTTAAAATTCTAAAAACAATTATTCATACATTGTATGAGGCATTTTCATTGGCATTGCACCAGAGCCGCCTGTCTTTTGGATATGATACTGTGTCAAAAGAATCATTACACTTTTATCATAATGTTTTATCAATGCTTTATGCAATGGAGATATTTTTTTCTCTTTGAAATGTTT
>VXBZ01003158.1:96109-123840 GCA_013399135.1 Heliornis fulica
TGTTTAAATACAGTCAGGCAGAAGCCAGTGGATAATGCTCAGTAATGGGTTAATCAATACTTATTATGGTTTTATTGGTTCACTAAAGAGAGAACAGAACCTAGTGAGCACAGAGTCGAAAAATCACTGCATCTGATCTAGATAACATCTTCTCTCCCTTAGGGATTTCCCTATTCAAGAATCCAATTTACCATGCCTGATTGACAAGGATTGGATCCTAGGGAATCACATAACTCTTTTTAGGACCCAATAAAATCCTAATGGATTTGTCTGAACGGTCAGGAGATTCAAGTTTTACTAAACTGAGGGGCTTTGTTGCAATTAGCCTGTATTCTACTTGCAGTTGAAAAACTAAGCTATTAGGAGTCATTGCTTTCTAAAATGCTGGAGTCATGCTGGGTTGTGAATGCCAGATAGAGTTACCTTTCTTTGCAAAAGGAGATTCTTAACAATGGATCACAAAATTCAGAAAGCTTAATGCTAAGTCGCATTAAATTGGTCACCCAAATGATGAAAAATAATATCTTTCAAGTTAAGGGCAATACTTTACTTTTGCATCCTAGTCTATTAAAAAGGATACTACACAGCAGATTTCACTCTTTGAAATACATTTTCAAGAATAAATGGATTATTTAAACAAATATGTTTAAACCCTCTAAAAAATAGACTAAATAAATGGAGGCTTTTGTATGCAAAATCCTGGTTTAAAGTTTTACCCATTTGGAAAACTATTTGCTAATGTTTCAGCTTTGTCGATCTTTTGTTTCATTCCTGTGAATATCTGAATGAAAACGAAGATTGGTTGAAGACAGTGTCTGCTTGTTTCACTCAGAGACCTGTCCAGCCATGCAGTAATCATAAGCTTTGGTCGCTGAAATGTGGCAGTCTATTCCTGGCATGGAAAAGGAACAGGAATCCCTTAGACTAGATCCCAAATATTGAACGTTGCAGTCTTGGATTAATGGTCTAACCTATATTGGACCATCCTCTACCTGCATGTCTCCAGCATAGTGACTCTTTTATGTCATGATTGAAATAGCTTACTCTTAATGTTCCCTGAGCAGCAGGTTTACATAGCCCGCAACTGTCATGCTAGCTGACTCTGCTACAAAGGTACATGTTAATTTGCCACCCACATGAGAAAAATAGAAGCTATTTTATACACTGTTTTGTGATTACAGTCACACAGGACTGTTTGCAGAAAATCTGCAGCTGTTGCTTTCTGATCCTTTAACAGCATTTATGTAATGAAAAAGTGTTGTTGCATCAATTAATAGATGATCTTTATGTTGTAGCTCTCACTTCAGAAATTAACACAAAGGTAGAAACAGTTCTAAAAGAAATTTAAAAGGAAGCAACGGGCACATATTAAATCAATGCAAATTTTGATATACACCCCTATTCCTCTAGAAAGAAGGAATGAAGAAATAACAGAAATTCTTCTTTCTGGATTTTCTTACCTCTTATTCCTTCAGGATGGTAGAGTTTGCCAAGAATATCAACGAAAACCTGGCAAAGATCCAGTGATTTGTTTCAGACTTGTGTCATCTGTACTCCACATTTTTTTTATCTCCTGACAACATTAAAATATCAGAAGTAGGAACACTGCATAAAGAGAAAAAAATAAAGTTGCGTTAGGGTTGATGCTTTCCTGTGATGCATTCCTCACTCAGTGGAGTAAAGAAAAAGCTCCTCTGAGGTCTTGTTTGCAGCTTGCAAACATCTTTACAAATCCTAACCTATGCTTCATCTGTCTTCACAGATGTCCTTAGAGACATTGAAACTTATTTCACTTAAATTGAGCTAAAAATTAGTCTTTGAATAGAATTTAGGCATCTAAGCTGGTTCTGCACTCAGTAGAGAAAGATTAGCATCTCTGGAAGGCGCTTAATCTCATGCTACAGAAAGTACCACAATTGTGTCTTGGATGAGCTCATATGAATGAAACTCAAGTGACTCACTGAGAGTAGAAATAAAATTTTAAAATTGTTAAAAATTGAAATAAGCACATCTCCCACAATCATGAAAGGGTCTGGGGGAGAGGGAATGAAAATAAATAATTGTGGAACTGTGAAAAAAATTTCAATATTTTCTACACACTTTTTCTTCACTTTTTGTGAAGTGGTCATGGTTTAACCCCAGACAGCAGCTGAGACCCACATGGCTGCTCACTCACTTCCCCCATGGTGGGAGGGTGGAAAGTGAGAAAACTTGTGCATTGAGATAAAGACAGTTTATTAGATAAAGCAAAACTTGCATGCACAAGCAAAGAAAGACAAGGAATTCATTCCCCACTTCCCATGGGCAGGCAGGTGTTCCACCATCCCTGGGAAAGAAGGGCTCTATCACATGTAATGTTTACCTAGGAGGATAAACAGCATCACTCCCAGTTTGTCCCTATTCCTTCTTCTTCCCGCAGGTTTAAAAGCTGAGCTGTTGTATGGTGTGGAACATCCCTTCTGCCAGTTGGGGTCAGCTGTCCTGGCTGTGTCTCCTACCATCTCCTTGTGCACCCCCAGACTGCTCACTGGTAGGGTGAGAAGCAAAAGAGGCCTTGGCTCTGTGTTACTGTGTTACTGCTCAGAAGTAACAAAACATCCCTGTGTTACCAACACTGTTTTCAGCACAAATCAAAAACACAGCCCCACACTAGCTACTGTGAGGGAAATTAACTCTGTCCCAGCCAAAACCACCACAGAAGTTTGGATATTCAAATAACTTGTTTCTACCTTACAATAACATATATCTAGACATCTAATAAAAATTCCTAAGGAATTTCTTTAGAAAATATTCCTCACCCACAGATCAGTTACTGTCCGGGTTATAATGATTGATTTTATGGAAATGTAATGCTCAAGGAAAGTATACTTTGGACAGCACAGCACTAGAGCCTTAAGTCTTCTATTTATTTAAAGAAAAAAAACATTGTGGTTAATGGCAAGTCAGTTATGCCATATCATCCCCCTATTGTACCTTGTTTTATGGGAGGTTTTCAATCTTTTATAGTGTGGAACATATTTTAATAGACAGATTCTTTAGAGTCTGCCTTACCTCTCCCAAATCACAGTCATATAGACCATTTCCCCCCCCTTTTTTTTTTTTTTGACTGCCTGACAGTTCTCTGCTAACTAGACTATGAGCTTCCAATGAAAATTTATGTTAAGAAAGTATGTAGGTAACAACATTCAGAAGTGAGTATTGGCTTGCAATGCCCATCTTGATAAATCACAATAGCCTTCCTTTTTAGAGGAGAAGTAGCCATCTTCTTAACATTAAAAAATGTCTTAGATTATAATTTGCATGTAGCACATCTCCAGAACTCGTAAGAAATTATTTTTCAGTTTCAGAATTGAAATAAAACTGTAAACTTTAACAAATGTTCCCTAACATTTCAACCTTTAAAATACTTCATTAAGTTCTCAAAAAACATATTGAAATACAACAGTGAACATAACTATAATGTTATCTAAAGACATTTTTCACTGAAAACTGTCTCTGGTTTCAACATGCCCAATCCTCTCAGTGTGGAGGTATGATTGTTAGACCTGTTGTGGACAAGGTATGTGTTCCAATTAATCTGTTAATTAATGTGTTAGAATTCAATAAAATAGAACACAAGGAGTTTTCAAACAAAATCCACATTTTCAAAGATGGGCACCTAAAATGCAGCTCCAAATTCTATGTAGATGTGCATAGAATCTGTAAAGTCTTCTCAATGCTGAGTCTATTCCATAATCCAAAAAAGTCTAATTTTCCAAGGGTGACAAATGCTGAGATACATTAATTTTGACACTTTGAGTTTCATTGCTTTCCTTAATAGTAGCGTTTCAGAACATTATTGAAATGCATCTTGCTTTCTGTGACTATGAATTAGTCGCCTACTTTTCACATTTTCAGATGTGAAGTGCTATAGATGCCTGCTATGCATTCTCATAGCATTTGAAAATTATTGAAGAGACCTAAAGTTTCAATCAGAAGCAAGATATTTACTATTGTTTTCTATGATTACTTAATTTTTAAAATGTATGTTTATTCATATGCAGCTTAAAAATTTTCTTTATTTCGCTTTTCATCACTGGTTGAAATACAAAGTAAAAGTGTTAGACTTACTGTTTGGAAGCAAAATTGCATCCATGTGCATACAACCTATATTGCAAACAATTTTATACATAGGTATGTACATTGTCCTTTGCCCCTGCTCCCCCCCCTTCCCCCCTCCATGTACATAACATAATATAGGGGTCTTACTAAAAGAAACAAACAAAAAAAAAAAATCAGAGGACATTCTGCCTTATGAAGTACGCTGCTGGGTTACTTTTTTGATGATTCACTTTTTTTTGTTTTGCTTCTAAAATGATTCTTAGTACAAAGATATCGTGGTCTTTTTAAGCTGTTTCATACTTTTTATTGTTTTTTACTTGAAGGTTTCATCCTACTTTTTGATAGGAATAAATAATTTCATTTAATAACAATTTTAATTTAAAATATGATATTTTCTTTCTGCCTCCTAAAAATCAGCTGCCATGTCAACTTTGGGTGCCTTCACCTGCCAAATGAATGGTATTAAGAGAAAAAATACATATCAATGTTGCAGAAAAGAAAGTTCCATTTTAGGCCTTTTTTCTCATGCCAAAGCACAGGTGCTTCGAATACACCTAATTATAGCAGTAATTAAAGTTATTGCCTTACCTGTTTATTCAAGGGCACAAGGACTTCTAATGGGAACAAATCAAGACATAAAGACTTGCTGTCAAATAGGCTTGAAGGCTGAGGAGATAATGAAAGAGGTTTGGAGTTGGGTTTCAGTTCTGTACAATAACCAAAATAGTAATTCAGCACCTCTTACTTTTCCTGGAACCATCCCAACAGCTCAGGAGAAGAAAGACAAGAAGATTGCCTGAGTAACATGATCTTAAGGATACCAGAGCATAATGGTGTTCTCCTGTAGCCACATCTATGGCAGAGCCTGCTGCCAACAGAAGATGGGACTGCTACAAATATAAGCCCGTCAACCTGAGAACAACAAATCTGTTCAGCTTCTGGTCACAGATCCTGTCAATATAGTGCAGACCGCAAAAGAACAGGTGAAATGCGACTCTGCTGTGGGCAGTGCACCGGTGAGTCCTTGTCTTAGTAAAATGGCATGACATGACTAGCGCTACTTTCAGAGAGATGTAATTTAGGAGTGACAGTGCATTGAAAATATCCTTCTGCTACATGTTTTCTTAGACAGTGTGCCTCCGTTAAAGTAAGGAAAGAGGAACTATGGCAACCATAGGGCAAGATAAGTGATTTATTGAGCTTCTATACTTGTTCTGTGATTGGTTGCATCATTTTGAACCTAACAGGTTTTGAACCTAGCAGGTTCAAAATAGGTATGTCACATTGGCATGGAAAATTCCTTTTGGATTGTTTATTGGATTTAATATAATAGTGTGCAAGCACATAACTCAGGATAGAAAACTACAGAGTTTGTTTGTGTATGGCAAACCAACTGAAAATATCAAATGTGCATTGCTTAATGAACTAGATTAGTCACACATTTTAAATATTCTGTTCTTGTTGTCTGATTTCATTATGTATATTTTACAGAAAATTATTACAAATGTTGCTTCATAGGTTGGAAGACGTTATTTTAGCTCTAGACATTTTTTTGAAATTCATCGATTTTCTTTTTTGATCTGATAGGTGTAGGTCTGCACAGAAAGGAAAACATTAAATTGGAATAACAGTTTCTCTTTTATTGCATGTGTCCCACAAATAAAGAAATGGGTGTTATATGCTAGCACGGTGGGAGTTTGCAGGAGCAGGTGTATGATAGCTGTTTAGAATCTGTTCACACTAAAGAGAAACACCAGCATGCCCTTGATTAAAGCCAGGACTAAAGCATGGAATTTCTTTACTTTTAAAATAAGTCTGATTTATTTTTCCAAGAAAAAAAGAGAAATATGCCATAGTTTTATACATAGATGTAGTTCACAAACTACATATTTATAATGTAGTGGAGGGGGGAATGGTCTCAGTGGCCAAGCCACCCCACGGTGCTAAATTCCTATGACTTCCCTTCTTCTGCTCATTTTCCCAGCCCCTGATGTCCCTTAAGAAGCCATCAGGAAACAAATGGGGTCTGGATGTTAATTTAAAGCTAGGACCTTGCAAACAGATCCATTCACACATGTCCCATTGATTTCATTAACTTTTCAAGATTCAGAATTCAGGCCCAAAGGGTTATGTTAATTCTGTATAGGGACTTTGAGGAAGCTCTCCAAGATTAGGGGAGGTGTGAAATAGGTTTCTTCCTTCAATATGCTGAAGCTCTTCTGATGTTGTCTGGGTCAAACTAAAGAAGATTAGAACCTCAGGGAAAATTTTAGGAAAGTGTTTTATTTACAGATAATTCTCCTTATCTTTTATTTTTTTCTCCTTTCCTGCCACTCTGCTCTTTTGTTAAAAGAAACATCAGCAAAGCCAGACTCTTTTGTAGTTTCCTACTGATTACTCCCTACCCAATGTCCTAATCTTCTATTTATTGCATCACGAGTGGTTATTACAGAAATTACTGAGGTTGTAAGCAAGGTTAAGATTTTAGTGGAGAAACAAGCAATAGAAAAAATAAATGGGAATTAGGTAAATATATAACTCCTGTGAGACTTATAATTTGTTCATGAACTGGTAATTTCTCCTTTTAAAACCAAGAAGTTTCATATAAGTACAGTCAAAGTTTTGACATGGACTCCAAGGCAAGCACTATCCCAAAGTACTCCCATTGAATCACTAGTTTGTATTTTAATTTCTGTAGCAGTGAAGTGGCAAAGAAATGTTAGTGGGCTTTTTGCGTTACTAAAAATTCAAAGACTTCTTAACATGAGGTGAGTTAGAAAATAGTTCTTAAGGGAAACCCTAAAACTGGTAAACATATAGACAGATAAATACAAAGTCCTTATCTTAACTACTTAGTTTATCAAGGCAAAGGCCTAAAATGCAGATGCTCAAACACAAGAGTTGAGCTCACTGCACTGACTAGCAACGGGATGCCACTTCTTCAGAAAATGTTTGCAAGTTTTACATGGACATAACAGTTGATCTGTGATAGACACAGCCATTATAGAGTTTGTCCCTGTGCAATACTCTGAATTGAAAGTCCTACATTCTGGCTCCTGCTCCCTTAGTCATATGTGCACATGTATAATATTTTGCATTAAATGGTTTTTAATTAAAAAAAAAAGTAAAAACAAGAAAGAAAAACAACAACAAAATAAACACACACAAAAAAACCCAAGTAGAAAGTTTAAAACTCTGTTAGAGTAAGGGTGGGCTACATTGCAGAAGTATTACTTTTCAGACAAGTGCCTTTTTTTGTGTAATTCAAAGCACTCTCCAAGCTGAAGAATTAACTTCACGATGACACTTCTGGTATCTCCTGCATGTGCCCAGCAGCTTCAGCTGAGCTTCCTCAGCAGAGGGAGAGGCAGGCTGAACAAAGTCACAACTAGAGATTTTTAGATTCTTCTAGTCAGAAGAAGTAGGCTTTCCATGACATTTACTTTCTTACTATGACTAATTTAGATTATAATTTCCTCCAGGCAGGGATCTATCACTGTTTATTTTAGAGTGGGACCTTCCAACACCATAAGGCTCTAACATTCTCAAAGCAGGAGCAGAAAACAGAATATATATGACATTTCAGGAAGAATTGCTTCTGAATACCTTATCTTTTTTTTGTTAGTTACTGAGTCAAAAATCTCCCTCTGAAGGCAATAAGAGACACTTGAATGAGTAATGATCAAACCTGGACTATCTACTAGAGCCATGCACGGCTCATCTTTTTCTCAGATTTTTTTTTTAGGAGGTTCCTTTTTCCCTATGTCTTAAATATATTTGGTTCATTATATTTTTCCTTTTTGTATGTTTTCCTTTTCCTACATTTTTTCCTATGTCATTCCTTTTTTTATATGTACAACTCAGGATACTCCTAGTAACTCAATCATCTGAAAGCATTTAAAAACTCCTTTGCATTGCACAGTTTCAGTCTTGTGACACAGAACATAGCACTATCATTAATAAAGCTAGCAAAAATAAATACATAATATACTCTCTAAATTTTCTTATTTTTCTTAAGTCCTCTGTCCAAGGAGATTGGGCTTGGTCAATTCTGGTCTTCTCAGACAAACTTGCTTTCATTTGTTTAGTTTATTAGAGTGAATTAATATCATTCTTTCAAGATAAAATCCCTTTTTGTAAAACTACTGGATTAGTGGCAACGTATAACTCTGATGACACCTATTCCCACTTAAGTGCCACAAAGCAAGTGGAGGATAGTAAGACATGAAGTCCAGGGGCACTCACAGCAGACATCATGACAAATTATATAATGTCAAGCACCTGGGAAACCCATGATGATTGTTTAGAGTGTCAAAATATCTGCAGACTGTAACAGGGAAGTGCTGCCTGCTTTCTCACTTTGTTTTTTAAATATTCCATGCACTCTTTGAAGGCAGTCCCATGACAGCAGCAACAAACTGAACTTCACAGAAATAATGGATTCTGACACAGTGCAGGATTTTTTTCACTTTCCTTGAATTTTCACTCTCCAGTTTTACACTTTCCTGGAGCAAGAGACAATCTGCCAAAAGGGCACAATTTGAACTGGTCAACAACTGGGTCTCTGATTCCCTTTCATGTTGCAGAACTGAAAGCGATAGATATTACATTCTTTTTCACTTTAAAAGTGCTCTTGATTTGTGCACGCAAAAGTACAAGGGGCAAATAGAGAATGCCTTTCCCACATGCTTCTCTTGATAGCCTGCTTATGGGTGAGAGACAATTTCCGTTACCATCAAGATCCAGAAACTTTCTTTTTTCCTTAGTGACCCTAATTTTCTTTTTCTAGCAACCAAACAAGAATATGCTTACCACAAGAAATAATGCATTTAAAGTAAAAATAGGGAAAATGAGCAGCCAGGTCATTGCTGGCCATGTCCACAAATGTCACGGTTGTTCATACATGGCTTAAACAGCATGAGGTGCTAAACACTGTACCTCCATTGGCCTCACATTACAAGTACAGCTCTCTAGGAAATGTGGGCTGTTGTATCATGTTATTCTACTGCAGTAGATCAGGGATTAAAGATCAATATAAGCAGCTTTGATGCTTCAAAGTCATTTGCCTAAACACATACTATAGATACAGGACAAGAATAGAGTTTGTCATATATACCTCTCTCCTAGAGAGAAGCTTAAAGTGCCCTCTTACACAGTGCAATTTACCCTGAGTGCAGATTGCATTACAAAAGGGTGAATGGCCTCTACAAGTCAGCTACTCCCACTCCTTTCCAGATGCATGGGGAGTGAGTAATGTCTGGCTATGACCCTTGCCCCGACATACTGACCAGCACAGCCTGGCTGGTGCAGAGAGAAGAAATCATCTGTACCAGGTAAAAGGCTAATGCAGTTTATTTTCTTCCTGGAGCAAGGGGTAATCAGGGACTATATTGTGACTCTCTGAGTCATGGTTCAGTCCCTGATCTCCAGAGGCAGGCAGAGAACAACTGCTAGGGATAATTCAGCAATGTGTCCCATGAAAACAAGATGTTAAATACAGAATGGAACAATACATTTTTAGGGACCACAAAAGCTACCAAAAATGTGCAGAAGCCATGTGCTAAATGGTGCAGCTTATACTCTTATGGGTGACTTTCCCTGCTTTGTCTCTACAGTACGCTCTGCCTTGCCCATGTTGTCCCAGACTATGACCACAGACACTGACTATTTCTAGAGCTTCATTCACTGCAAATTTCACTAATTATTTTTCAAATTAAATTTTCCATGTTGTTCCACAAAAATCTAAAGATAAGTACAGTTATAACATTTAAAATACATTTCTTTCATCTCAATCTTCATAAGTTCTTATACTGGAGATATTTATACACAGAAGCCTTCAGTTACAGCCAAAGGCTTGGTTAACAAGGCTTTATCTATTTATGAATAATGAAAAAATCTGAGTTTAAATATACTTTAAAATCTTCAATAATGGGCTTTTCCAGGTTTTTATCTCACAAAAAGTACGTATTTTCTTTTATGCTGATAAATTATTTCAAATTGTGTAGTAAAACTGTTGCAAATGTTGATTTTCAGCCATCTGTATGTACAAACTAATCAAATGATTCTTCTATTTCCATCTTGTGGCACCGAGAATGGCACAGAAAGTGTTTCCAGAGTGACATGTTGGACAAGAGATACAAATCTCACTATATATATTTGATGATATACTCCTGCAAATGTTCCTGAATGCAAATTATTATTCACTAAACTTGTTCTAGTGAATTTAATGAGACTGCTTGGAGGAGTATAGATAACTTGTATGATAAACATATTGCAAGAGATGGCCAATATACATGAGGCAATGTTATATCAAACAGTGGAGATTCTGAGATAGGCATATCTCTGTTCCCCTGAGGGTAAAGATCATTCAAGGGTGTGCCTAATGCATCCTAGTACTTCTGTTTTTTGCACTATGAAAAAGTATAGGGAGATTTAGTAAGCATGTAGTACCAGGCCTGCTTTTACTGTTGTTGATTAGGGATCAGGAAGACAGTTTCCTTCCCTGACATCACTTTACTGCAGTTTTCAAACAGACATTTCACACTTTGTGTGAGCACTAACCATAATTTCTGTCACAATTCGTTAAGATTCAACAAACCCTCCTAAGGCTACTGACGAAACTTCAGCAGTTAATATTCAAAACATGAAAATCTAGGCTTGGATTCTAATTTGCTACTGATGCAATATTAAAGCAATATATGTATAAAATATTAATGCTGTATTTGTTCTGAATTTATTTTATTTAATTTTTTACACGCGGATAAAACCCTTGCGGCCTTAAAACAACATGTCTCATTTTCAAGGATGTCCTGGGGGGCAAATAGACAAGGAATATCCACACAGCTTGGTAACCTGAACAATAACATGGTAGAGGAACTGTGCTGAAAGATATACTCTTTCATGAGCAATAAGGGTTTTGCTGATAAAAATAAAAATGTCGTCTTATCTGTTTGACCAGTTGATAGGATATAATTTCTAATACTACACCCTTGAACCCATCCATAGAAGAAGAAGCCTGGAGAAAACTTGAAGATAAGGTCCTTCACTTATTCCATCACTATCACAAAAAAATGAGATTTACTTTTCTGACAGAACCTTTCTTTTCAATAACCAGATTAAGTCATGTATAAGAAGTTTTGTGCATGTTAATTGTTCCAATTAGGAAAGAAATTTTGTGGTAGTTCTAGCTTCATCACTAATGCTGGCCAAGTCTGAAGGTTTAAAAGTAAAACCCCAGAAGTCTTATATACAGAATTAGCTTTACAGTGTATTTGTACAGTTCATAAAATGCTAATTTCTTGTAAGTATAATTTTCCCCTCACAAATACAACAGTATGCTGTGCTGTATTTGATTTTTAAGCATCATACCCAGTCCTACAGAACTCTGACATTTACTTAGAGATTTGAAGAGAAATAAAAAGAAACTTTTTGCCTGTGTTCTTATGTTGAATGTTCAAGCAATAGCTGCAATCAGTAAAGTTTCCAACTATCATTGTAGGGAGGTCCTGGAACCGTAATGGTGAGAAAAAAAAATGAACTGCATTTTAAATGGAGTTTAATAAGGTTATGAAAAAGATTATGTGATGTGGCTTCCTGGAATACAAGCAGCCTGAAATTGATGATGTCAGTGATCTCTCCCAGACCAGTATTTCTAAATTTGAAGCCTTTTTGCCTTTAATATTTAAGTTGTTAAGCTGTGTAAAAAAAACCCAAAACCTACTACTACATACTAAAATTCTTTCTTTAATCAGGGGACTGCATTCTGATTTGTAGGCACAGTACCATAATGTGGGTTATATAATGATACGGTTATAAAAGGCATTTTTATAATGCATGAAACGAGGGCTCTAATCTGCTCATATTGAAAACTAAACATAATAAAAAACACCTGGCAAACTCGTTGGGCTATGAGGGCTCAAGTTCTGCACAAAATTTTCAGTGACAAAAGTAACCAAAAATCAGATTCATCAAAAACCCCATTCATCATCTTGCAAATCAATTCAAGAATTATCTTGTGAATTGTTCCCTGTCAGTTCCTGAGGTATCCAAGAAATGACATTAGTACTGTTAATTTTCTGAGCATATTTTTTTCCATTTGCAGTGCACATAAGTAGGTGGTTTATTTGAAGTTCTTTAGGATATGGAGAGGCCTTGAGCTTTCTACCCTCAGGATATTAATAGTAACAGTATTCCTTATTCATTGCAGCTGAAGGTTATGCTTAGCTGCTTCTGTATTTTCACCCTTTTTTTGAGTGGCATATTTCATGTTCTGCTTTGCCTCAAAGCTGCCTTCGTGGGGAAAAATAGGGACTTTCAGAAGGATTTTCTGAAATACTCACAATATGCATCGCCGACTTGGACATGCTAAGTCTGAGTCACAAGCAAGGGAAGAAAAAGCCAGGAGATAGGTCTGGACCTAACTGGAGGCCTGTCATCTCAAGATTGCCATTAGAAAACACTGGGGATAAAATAAGAGGAAAGTTTAAACATGAGGATACACAGATTAAACATAAAATCTGTCCTACATAAACACAGACAGTTATTTCATAGGAAGTAAAGTTACATAGCTTTTTGAATTAAAAGATAAAAGGAGTGGTGGTACTCAATCTATACTTTAAATAATTATTTTAATGTGTCCCACAACCTAAATATTGTTTCAGCTTTCACTGGGTGTGTCAAAATAGAATGTGAAAAAGATGACAGGATCATTAATGAATTAAAAAAAAAAAAAAAAAGCAAGCATCTGAAGCAGAAGCAAAGCTCCAGCAGCTTAATGAACTAAAATCAAATCAAGATTGCATGATGTCATTGTAGAAATCTGAAACAGCTACCATACGAAATTACAAGATCTTGTATAAAATCTTTTAAATAAATCTATCAACTCATAACTGCACCATTTCAGTGCAAAATAGAAAATGTAATTTCTTAATTTGTGAAAAGGCAATGAAAATGGTCAAGGCAGTGTTACAGGCTGCCCATAGTTTGATCCCAGTTTATGCAAGGAATTAGAATTAAATGCACAAAGGGAAGGCACTTAAGCAGTGAGTTTTATAACTATAAAACTCCTCACAGAGTTCAGACCACTATGTGGTTGTGTATCACTGTTGTATTTGGAACTCATAAAAACTCATTCACGTGAAATTAATCTGAGTGGTTGTGGTGGGTTGACCTTGGCTGGCTGCTAGATGCTTACCCAGCTGCTCTCATTTCCCTACCTCAATGGAACAAGGGAGAGAAAATAAGATGCAAAAGCTTGCAGGTCAAGATAAAGACCTGAAGATAAGTTACCAATTGCTGTCATGGTCAAAACACACTTGACTTGGGAAAATTAATCTAATTTATTCTTAATTAAAAATAAAGTTGGATGGCGGGGAATGAAAACCATACTTAAAATGCCTTCACATCCCACACCCATCTTCCTAGGCTAAACTTCACTCCTCCATTCCCAACTCTTCTACCTCTTGCCCCCGCTACTCAAAGTTGTCCAGATGGGATGGAAAATTGATGTTGGGGCCAGTTCATAACAGTTCCTCCTTTACAACACCTTACTGTCTAAACCCAGTACAATGTTTTGGTTTTTAAAAAGTATGAAACTCTTATCACCATGTTGAGTAACACATTTTTATTTAGTTCTATAATAGCCACTAAACCAAACATATATATGAGATAAATTAGTATTTTCTTCAGTCACAAGATATGTCAGAGAATTCCACTTTCTTGCTTTCTTTTGTAATAATAATAAAACTTTTCTGATTTGTAGATTTGTTGATGCTAGTGGTAGAGTGACTGATTAGATTTCTTTTTTTTTTTTTTTAATTTGAAGGGAGTAAAGGCCTTTAGTTATCTGGGGCAAAGCCATTACACTCATTTGAAAAATGCAAAAATGCTCTAAATGGACATCTGGGATTTCTGGGAATTCAGAAATCAAACAGTTTTGTGCCAGAATGATAAGACACTTCAGTGTTATATTGTGTGGTGTTTTCATATTAGAATTGTGTTAAAGGGCTAGAGTTTGAAAAACAAAAATGTTTAAATAACTTTTAGAGTATAGATATTGTTGCAAATATTCCTACTTTACCTTAGTAAAGCTAGGTCAGACTAGGGGACACATATTCTGATCATTATAAATTAGCTACTTTATCATGTGCTTTCTGTTGATTTCTTCCATTAAGACCATAGGCAACTCAACCTCTTTTCTATTAAGAGGAGTTAGACTAGCAATATATTACATATTTAGTGATCACCCCTAAAATATCTGTATTTATGATTGAAAAGAACCAGACTTCTCCCTGTTCTTTTGCAGTTTCCTATTTTATAATAGTAAATATCTAAATACAGAGAGGTCAAATTTGGTGCTGCAGTGATTATTGCTACTGTTTAGTATGCCAATATTATTGCCATCTTGTTGTTTGTTTTGTTGTTGTTGAAGAGAAAATCCTGTTTCAAACATATAATTTTGAAAATATTTCCTTGCTTTCCTGTTTAGTAACTTATTTCCTAAGCCTTGAATGAAAGGTTGCAAAATTCTGTGAGCTAGGACTTTGCATTTCAGGATATTTGGGAAACACATTATATACTTTAAGAATCGTACAAAGATAATAAACAATGCCCTAGTTAAAAGTAGGAAGATCCCAGAGAACAGTTTTAATCTTCTAAAATATCTAATAAGAAATGAAAGATTTGTTCACTGCTCAAATATTCAACAAATAAGAAAAATCTAGTACCCTCATTTTTAGAGCCAGAGGTTTTAAGTATGTCTGAATATGGAAAACAAATATCACAACTATTTATTAAGTTGTCCTGACTGATAATAGAGTAAATAATTTTTGAGTCCTTTGAGAAGAAATAATAGAAGTGAGTTTGTAGCAAACACTTTGACAAATGCTGAGGCTGTATTTTATTTTGAACATTGATAAATACTGTACTGGATAAATAAGGTCCTTAGAAAAATATATTCATACAGGGGAAAAAAGAAATGTTAAATTGTTTATTTCATCACTAGATTTTTGTTTCAGGAACCTTTCTTTCTGTTCTATTTAGGTGTACACAATATTTGTTGGCATGGTTTAGAAGGCTAAACATTGGCTATGGAAAGGCTCAATAAATCAATAGCAATTGTTATTATTACAAGAAGTGAGACAATGGAATGACACTTGTAGCATTATGCATGAGTAGAGCCATGATTTGTTTGAGTCTATTAAGCTAGTATTTATCTATGATTACATAGTGAATTTAGTCATAGAGATGGAAGCTGGCAATTATGATCTAATAATCAACTTACTATTCAATAAAGATATAATAAATGTAAAAAGAATCAATCTATATCTTAGTACAGTTAGAAATAGCTCTACAAACAATACCGATGTGTCTTTTTCATTTGTCATGTAAAAGTTGAAACTTTATGTTATAGATCAATGTATAGTAATTGAGAAGCGGTATGAGAATATGAAGCAAGCTCAGTACTCTTGAAATATATTAATCTGAAATTCAGTTATAATGAAGGCATATTTTTCAAGGAATAATTAGTTGACATTTCTGCTTACAGTCCTATCAACCTCCTTTGAAGAGACATCCTATGATTAGGAAAGGATGGATTGTCCACCAAGACACTTTTTGGTATTCTTAAGGTTGCCTTCTGAGCTGCTGAAAATATTTGAGAGATATCTGTTGCTTCTGAATGAGACTATGTGAACCCAATCCCTTACATAGATACTACCCAATACCCCACATACCTATGAGAGTATTTTTACTCACATTAAGGTGTGTTAATGAGTCTGTTGCACTCAAAATTCTGACCAAAGTGATAGGGACTGTTCAGTTGCCTCTTCTTGAGCTAAAGAAGAAAGAATACGTTTGCTTTTGCTGTAAAATGTTTTGTTAGAAAAAGTAGATATTTATGTAGTGGGATGAACTATTTTACTGCAATTTATCTTTTGGTATGTGTGAAGTAAACTTACAGATCTTTAAGTACTACAGAGAAATTTTTTTAAACTTAAATATTTATCTGACTCAGAATTTTTGATAATTGATATTGTGAATTTTCATTCATTAAAGTAATATCAATGCAAATCACAATGAAATGTTTCTTCTTGAAGAAGACTGATCTTGAAACTCCACAAAACCTGTCCATGTATCTAGCCTTAAACATAATTACAAAATCACAAAGGCTATGAGTAAGATGAACATGTAACTGCTGTTCACAAAATCCCATAATACAACAAAATAGATTTCATTCAATAGAACTTAGGGATAACTCAAAGTAGATAGAAAACAAAGGGCCTTTTTCACAGAAAGTAGTGAACCTCACATCTCCAGCAGAAATATCCAGCACATGCAAAACAAGATTGAGGAAATGCATGGACAACATATCTGTGAGAAGGCTGTGAGATACCAGGTAAGGATAAAGAAAGACTAATGCAGAAACTGTGGGTGTTGGAAAACTCTGAGGTAATTGCACTTGCAACATGACTTGAGGTCTTTTCCAAAATAGACTTTTCTATTGCCACTGCTAGAAATTAATAATTATCACATTAACTACAATTAATACAAGAAACTTCTTGTATAATTAGCCACGTTTTCTTATATTTCATAACTGATAGGCATGTCTGTGATTGCTTAGTTTTTAAAGTAAACAAACTTATTCTTGTCTCTAACTGGACTTTAAATTCTTATGAATCTCTGGCCTTTTATCTCCTTCTCTTGGTCTTTTGGATCTTGCCTAAACCTTGAGACGCAGTTCTGATGTGGGCCTCTGTGTATTTCCACTTCAAAAATTTGTTGTCTTTTCCCCTCATACCTCTTACGGTTTTAAATTTACCAGGAATCTGAGCTTCACAGACATGGAGGGTATGAACAGAAATAGAAATACTAAAAATAAAAGACAACTTGTTATGCAAAGGCAGTAGGCAGTGTGGTGTCAAAAAGAACTTTTCTATAAAATTTAATTTTGAATGAGGCTTCCAGGCACGTGTCATTATTTATGAAAAATGTAATCATGGAGGAAAAGGAGAAAAACTCTGCATTTTCCCCTTTACCCTATTTTTTCGCATAATCTAGGGTTAATTCTTTTGCATCTTCAACTCATTTTAGAGTCATTTTTCAGAAGATACTAGTTACTTGCTTAGACCTGCAGTACCTCAAGCTAAGGTAAATTAAAGTAGAAACAGAACACTGCTGAAGATTTCTTTTGTGCATACAAACAATCTGGTAAAAGAAAATTTTAAGATTTTGAAAGATTTCATGTGAAAAGAAGGAGTAGAAGGTACTATCATTACTTTCCACCCACTGTTAGGCATTTTCCCCTTCCTGCTGTATATAACCAACCTTGTGTTTGCATTGTCATGTGAGGTGGAGAGAAATCTGCCACACATAAATAATCTGAAACCTATTTTGTCATTACTTCCTTCTGTATTTTACTAGAGAGATCTTAGTTCTCTGGGTTTTTTTTTCTGTGTGCAGAGAAAGTCATAAGGCCCAATCATACTCCGGAGACACATAAAGTATTTTCAATTTTCTTTGCAGATTGTTTAGGTTAAGAATGTGTACAAATGTTTGCAGAGCTTTTTGCGTCAGGACCATCAGTTAAAAGATTGGCCCCAGCACTAATTTTTGGACAATCACTTTCAGACCAACGCTTATTTCACCTCCTATTTTCTGTTACCTAACACCTATTTCCACTTTACAACCCCTTTACTAACTCCTGCCCTTACCATCTTAAGAAATAATTTTGAAAGTGGCACTGTACCAAAAGCTATTCTGAAGTCATGACAGATTAGATCTACTGCATTTCCCTTGTCTGGAGAATCAGTTATCTTATCAAGAAAGCTATTGAGTTAGTCTGGCATGATCTGCCTTTGGTGAACCCAGGATGTGTTTTATCCCACTTTCCATCTACTTCCTTTTGTAGTTATTAATAGAAAGTTGCATTGAACATGACGTGCGCTTCAATTAGTTTCATACTTAACTGTCTCACACCTTGAAGTTTACCTAAGAACAGATCTGCTGAGAATCTAAGCATACAGTGTATTTCTTTGACTATAATAGAGTATATCTTGAATGTGACAGTTTGTAACTCATTACATGACTTTACATGATGCTAAGTTATTGAAGAAATATGACACCTTAACACTATCATAAAATAGACAAATGTATGTGAATTTTAAATACTTTATGGTGTTGATGATAGTCTGCTTAAAATTGCATATAAGACCTCAAAACAAAGAACATTTTGTGGATTCCCTCACTGACACAGTGATCCTGTATATTTAGGCATCAGAATCATTCCAGAAACATAGCACATTCCACATAAACTACAAAAAGAGAAAATATTATAATTAATACAATACACTCTCACATACTGCTAATATGTGGTATACAAACCTCTAAAACAAGCATTGCTATAGGTCAAGTAATGGAAGTAGGGTTATAAAATCTTTATTTCTGAAGATCCCATACTGTTTTTTAACATACTCTTAAAAAAAGGGTCTAAGAAACTGATATATTTGCAATGGGTAACAGAGTAACAGCTAACAATTTCTTGGTTTTATGCCATCAACCTGAAAAAAAAAAAAAGTAAAGGAAAAGACTTAAACAGACAAATATGAAATAAAATAAATATTTTTAAAATCCTGTCAGCTTGAAAAGCAAAGGATCACCATTTGCGTAAAGCTGTTAGCCACGCCTAAATGATTAATTTTGGGGTATTAATAGCAAAGCTATCTATGTCAATCTCAATTGCCATTACAGGGTAGAGAGTAGAAGGCATTGTAATTAGGAAAGAGAGCTGTGGTAGCTACAAACTGGATAGGTTTGGAAGAGGATGCACAATTAATATTAGGCCTGCACTTTATTTCTTTAATATGGGCAATGTTTAAGAGACCATTTAACTACCATCATTTTTCTGAACAGAAGACTTACTATTATACATCAAGAGCCAAATCTTCAGATGCTCTGAATAGATGTAACTTTCCTGAAAACAGGGGATTACCATTAAAAGTCCCACCTTTTTTCTGGAAACACACAAACATACAAACAAAGTAATTTTTTTTCCATTTTTTTAAAATTTATATTTACAATATTTTGCTGTTCCATAACAAATGTGGAACTTATCAGTTATATCCATCATATTATAAATTTTTAGTCCTTTTTCTTATTCTTATCCTTTTCTTCCCTCCATTCCCTTTAAAATATTCTCATTCGGAAAACAGAGAATGTGCTTATTTCTAGCAAGAAACTAGACTTAATACATTTTTCTGTAAAGTTTCTGTACCTGATTTTCCTGATACCTTTTACTGTAGAGTCCTTTGAATTGGTGTCAAAGAAAATTACACAAAGTCTGTGTCCTCTAAAACTTAACAAATGTAGGTGATACATCATGTGTGGCATACTAAAATATTATGCTCATCATGATAGTAGTCCTGACTCTAAGAAAACAGCATTAAAATATTATGGAAATGGATCAATACTGAAAACTGTATAGTCATATATGCATGCATCTATGTATGTATGTATGTATGTATCTATCTATCTATCTATCTCTTTCTGTTGGTCTGTACGTCATTTTGCACATGACGTATGTGTTATGTGTGCATAACATATACAGCTACATTTTAATTGGAAAGTAATTTCTGTTAAAATAAGATATATGCCTCTTTTGTATTTCTCACTATAGTAAAACTGCATGTTTGGACAAAGTAATCAAAACCACAAAATAAATTATATTGGCTGGACTAATTTTCATATTTAAGATTTCACTCAGTGTGTAGAAAGAAAGCGAACTGTGCAGTAATACCTCAGATATTCGCTTCTTGCACCTTAAAAAACACTGTTAAAATATTATAAGTAGATAACCAGTGGCTTCTATAATAGTTACCATGATTCAAAGAAAATACTCTGATGAGTTAAGGCACTATAAGAATGATTTAAAATGATTAATAGTCTAACAGAAAAGATATATATTTTAAAAATCGATGAAAACTTTTGAGACATAGTTTTCATTGTTCCATTCTTTGCACAGTGTTTATTTGTGCTATGGGTCTGTGGAATATTATAGTAATATTTAATTTTGTATGAATAGGCCTACTTTTCCCACATGAGAGTATATGCATAAAAATAAGCATGTATCTAATAGCACTGACTGACGAATAGGAATGACTCCTTGTTATAGATGGCAAAGTTAATGCACCCACAAAAATCTCTAGCACAAGTTAAGTGTTTATTTAAGTGGGATCTCATTTGTCTGTTGTAGTGAGAAAGGCTGAACAGCAAGCACTGGTGAACCAGCAATTCAGCAGAGATTAAGCTATTTGGAATGCAACAACATACTATGGAATTATAGGTTCATAGGATATTTAAGTTGGAAGGGACTTCAAGAATTATCTAGTCCACCCTTTTTCTCAAAGCAGGGTCTTTTGTGTCATCAGATCAGGATGGTCATGTCTTTATCAGAGTCAGGCCGTAGCCTCCAAGTATGGAGACTGCCACACAGAGTTCCAGTGCTGACTGTAGCCATGGGGAAAAAAATTTCTTTGCGTCATTTCTGAACTCCTGTTTCTCTTCATGTTGGCTGTCTTGTTATACCAGTATGCAGCACAGTAAATAGCCTGCACTGTGTTGACATACTTGTTCTCCTCCTGACATCACTCTGTCCAGCTAAAGTGCTGGTTTTTCTTCTCTTTCTATAGTTTCATCCAAGTTCAGCCCGAGTAATTCAAGTACACCATCTCAGTCAAGGGAGGTGTTGAAGAGAAATCCTGTGTTAATCTTGCCCTTTATCATTCAAGGTAAGCATACATGCTGCAGTAGAGAAATTGTTGCATAAGTACACACTCTAACTTGAAATGCTCCAAGATATTGGAAGCTATGTTAGTTGTAACTTCAGCCTTAGAAGTTCTGTTAATGTACTGGATTTGCTCATAACATGTATTTTGTGAAGATGAGAAACTGGAAAGGTTTAAAGGTCATTGCTTTGTGGAAATTTTACACATACTGGGACTGCTTATTCAGACCTCCCAAAATGCTAAATCCTGTTGATTTACAGGAAGAAACCCTTTTATGGTTTGTTTATTCATTTGTTTTAATATTCTTGTTTCTGTTACTTTATTAATATAATAAGTTGAGCTTCTCTAACTTTTGTCCAAAAGCAAATAATTTTTTCATAGTGTAAAGACCGAAGAATGTATGATACTGTAGTTTTCCTTCAGGAAGTGATTCCTAGTCAGATTAGCTTTGCTAGCTTACAAGTAGCCCAGTAAGAAAAATACTATGATGACATTTGGAAACAATGCAGTCTAATCAAAACCACTTTGTAAAAAACTGATCAGAGATGTCCAATATATATTTTTCTGGTTTTGTTTGCTTGGTTTTATTAATAAGACTGTTGTGACAAAAACAGGAAATCTATTTCAACTTGTGTGAAGTATCCTTCCTTTTGTCATCACTGTCATCATGATGTCATAAAAACAGATCTTTTATTAAGTAGGAAATCAACAAAAAATAGTTCATAAAACACTTCATGGGAAAAAAAGAAATATGTCAGATACTCAGCTACGTCTGATCTATGGATGCAGTGAAGGTAGAATTCAAAGCTTCATGTGGCCTTCTAGTTTCTTGGAATTTGCTGCAATACAAATTGCAAAGCAGTAACTCTATGTTATTTAATATAAGTCAGATGTAAAGACTTCTGTGAAAGGTCTTTATGGAGGATGTCATAGTATCACACCCTCTGCATCATTCCCATTGGTCCTACCAGAATCAGTGTGATGTTTAAAAAAGATATAGTTTTAGCACTTCAATCTATTTTATACTAGTGAAGAATTGACCTAATTTATGTCCTTGCTGTCTCTGGATTAAAATGTCTACATTTTTTTAGTAAGACATTTGAAATTAAAAGAAAAATGTAGAAATGCAGAAAATAAGACAAAGGAAAAAATATATTAATGACAATATTTTACTTCAGAAAAAGCATCTGTTCTGGAAAGTACTGGTTAGGAAGTATTTAATCACTAATCAAGCTGGGTGAAATGGGAATTTAAATTGCTCCATGGGATTTTATACCAGGACTACACTATCATTTTACATAACAGCAGAGCAATTTTTAAACGGGCATTCAATTTAAGGAAAATATTATGTCTGAAAAGAATATCTGGTCTTTATGTCACAATTTACAATGACAATCAGATGATACAGAATAAGTTCTCTACATTTTAAGAAGATCAATTTATAATTTTATCGTGCTGTTTGCTCTTTCCCTCTATAGTGTAAATTATTCTCTTCCTTACTTTTAAACAGTAGTGTGTGTATATTATATATGTGTATGTGTGTGTGTGTGTGTGTGTGTGTGTGTGTGTGTGTGTGTGTATGCAGGTTATCTTTGCTACCACAAAACCAACCAACCAACCAACCCACCAACCAACCAACCACCAACCAACCAACTTATTTCATTTAAAGACTGTACAAGTGGTACAAAATGGTATCCAATGTGTTTATCCCCTTTGACACATCAGATCTTTAGATCATATGCTCCTTAATGTAGATTCTCTGTGTAAGAACACTTCTAAATTCAATACTCTGGAGAAATAGAATTAGATAAATTTGAAGTAAATAAATTATGTGTTTACTTCATTATTTTGGAATGGAAACTATCCAGTATCATAAATCTACAGAATTTATCATTGTTAATGAAGAGCTTCTAAAAGAGTTTGGAGATTCCTCTTATTCTTATTCTTATTCTTATTCTTATTCTTATTCTTATTCTTATTCTTATTCTTATTCTTATCATTATCATCATCATCATCATCATTATTTTTACTTTTAGGGGGGGAAGATAAGTGCTAAAGAAATGTGCATTTATTTCTTTCCACTCAAAAGAGACTGTGGACTATGTTGAATATGCAAATTAAAGCTGGTGGCTAGCAGCATCGCTGTGTTAGAATGCAAGTGTAAAAGTGCTAGACATGATAAAATGCAAAATGCATATCTAAATATATATATTATTAATGTTTTGCTACTGACTGTAGTAAAATATTAAACTTCATAGTGGAACACATGCTAGCAATTCATTTGAAGATATTCATTGAAGATCCAGCTCCTCTTTTATCATACACTCTGCTCCTTCAAGTTGAAGAAAGTCCAAAAAAAAAATCCCCCAGAAAACCCAGGTGTATATCAAGACATAGATGCAGAGACTCCTCCAAAATAATCATACAAGCACTAGATCCTGAAGGGAACAAATCAAGCTTTCCTAACCTGTAGAGCTCATTTCATTGGCTCAGTGCTTGAAGGATGGTCTTCTACTGGCCTATGTCTAGTGAGCAGCTCTGCAATGATCAAGGGAGAAAATCATTGGCAATGGCAGTTGTGTAGACTGGTAGCTCCTTGGAAAAGCAATTCAGCTGCATAATCACTGATGCCTCTTCTGCATTAAGTAGCTCTACTAATGATTATCCAGCAGTGTTCTCGTACTTGAAAGTCTTGTTATTAAATGTAGCAAGATGGAGAGTTTTGTAGTTATTAGTAACCACCTTTCATGTGCCATCAAAACATTCCATTCAAGTGAAAGTCTCTGAGCAAGGTTTTTCCCAAGCTCAGCAAAAACCTTATATAGTGTAGTTGGAATGACACTATTTGAAAAGTTAAAGGCCTGTGAATCACAGACAAACTATATTGTAATCCTCTGTGAGTTCTTTTTTCTTTTCTGGTTATCCTGGAGATTTATGTTACCCTGGTTTCCCTTACTGGGCCTGATCCCAATGCCTTGGTCGACCCCTAGGTAGATGCTTGCTGTCCAGGGCTGGGGCTGCTCGCCCACTGCCCTGGTCCTGTCTGGAAGGGTGGGACAAGATTCAGATCCTACCCTACTCTGCCCTATCACCCGCATGAGGAACGTGATAGTTCTTGGGAGGGATCCCTGTAATCCAAGGGCTCCCCTGACCCTCACAATGGATTGGCCATGAGCTCAGGCAGTGACTGAGGGGCCCAGGCTGGGCTGAAATAGGGTGTTTGTGGTGGACATGATGGGGGAAACCCCAGAGAGGCTGCACAGGGACAGGAAGGTTTGGCAGTGCCATCAGGGCAGTGGTGTTTAGTTTGGGCATGTACCTAGCTGAAGAGTAAAGTTTCTGCCTCCCAGAAAGCTATATAACCTATTTACATTATAAATCCTATTTCACTAGCAAAGAACTGCAGCAACACTCCCATAAGAATTTGTTAACAGAGGTCTTGTGCATCCTAAGTAGGGAAGTGATTTCTAGATTTTTAGACTTCAGCAAGGCCTTTGACACCGTCTCCCACAGCATTCTCCTGTAGAAGCTGGCTGCTCATGGCTTGGACAAGTGCACTCTGTGCTGGGTTAAAAACTGGCTGGATGGACGAGCCCAGAGAGTGGTGGTGAATGGAGCCAAATCCAGCTGGCGACCGGTCACCAGTGATGTTTCCCAGGGCTCAGTGTTGGGACCAGTTCTGTTCAATATCTTCATAGATGATCTGGATGAGGGGATTGAGTGCACCCTCAGTAAGTTTGCAGATGACACCAAATTGGGTGGAAGTGTCGATCTGCTGGAGGGTAGGAAGGCCCTGCAGAGGGATCTGGACAGGCTGGATTGTTGGGCTGGGGCCAACAATATGATGTTCAACAAGGCCAAATGCCGGGTCCTGCACTTTGGTCGCAACAACCCCAGGCAACGTTACAGGCTTGGGCAGGAGTGGCTGGAGAGCAGCCTGGCNCTGAGGGAGCTGGGGTTGTTTAGTTTGGAAAAGGGGAGACTGAAGGGAGACCTTATTGCTCTCTACAACTACCTGAAAGGAGGTTGCAGTGAGGTGGGGGCTGGTCTCTTCTCCCCAGTAACAGGTGACAGAACTCGAGGTAATGGCTTCAAGTTGCACCAGGGAAAATTTAGGTTGGATATTAGAAAGAACTTCTTTACTGAAAGAGTCATCAAGCATTGGAATGGTCTACCCAGGGAGGTGGTTGAGTCCCCATCTCTTGAGGTGTTTAAAAGACAGGTAGATGCAGTGCTTGAGGACATAGTCTAAGGGTAGACTTGGTGGCGGTAGGTTAATGGTTGGACTGGATGATCTTAGGGGTCTTTTCCAAACTTAAAAATTCTATGATTCTATGATTCTCCCATTAAACTCAGCTCTGGTGAGGCTGCACCTCGAGTACTCTATGCAGTTTTGTGGCCTTCACTACAAGAAGGATGTTGAGATGCTGCAGCGTGTCCAGAGAAGGGTGATGAAGCTGGTGAAGGGTCTGGAGCACACATCCTGTGAGAAGCGGATGAGGGAGCTCCGCTTTTTCGTCCTGAGGAAAGGAGTCTGAGGGGAGACCTTATTGTTCTCTACAAGTACCTGCAAGGATGGTGTAGAGAGGTGGAGGTTGGTCTCTTCTCTTGGGTAGCAAGCGATAGGATGAGAAGAAATGGTTACACACTGCTTCAGGGGAGATTTAGACATCAGGAATAATTTCTTTACCAAAAGAGTTTTTAGGCTCCCCAGACAACAGGTTGTCTGGGGAACTGGCAGAGTCACCATCCCTGGAGTTATTTAAAAGGCGAATAGATGATGTGCTGAAGTGCATGACCTAGAGGTGGACTAGGCAGGGTGAGGCAGTTAGGTTGGACTTGATAATCTTAAAGGTTTCTTCCAACCCAAGTGATTCTATGATTCTATGATTCTATGATTCATATGTCAGTTTCATCTAAATAACTTTTAAGTTTCCTTCAAGTAATCCATACATAATTATTTTCATCTACAGAACTTTTCAGCCTGTTAATTAAAATTGTCCTTAAGCCAAATAATTTGGGGAATCCTGAGACTCCATTTTCAGAATGAAAATATCCTAAAAAAATGTCAGATTCATCTCAAACGCAGACAAAGAACTAAGTCTTATTTAAAAAAAAAAAAAAATCACCACAATTTTGGTCAGTGTAAAATTGTAGGAGATGCTGAAATAAGCACTCAGCTAAATTAATTGATACAAAATACAAGGTGGCCAGGATCTTGAATTATTTTGCTAATGAAACATATTAGTCTCAGTTTCTCTTTCAAAAAAAGTTCTCTCGTGTGTAACATTAATTATTCTCACTCAGTTTGTTTCCATGTCCTGTAATATAGAGATTATGCAGATATGTCTAGTTTCTGCCATTGATTTTCAGTGTCTTTTTCAAAAAAGGGAACTCAAAAGCTATTTTTGGTTTTGATCCAATTGCACCTGGAGCCAACACCCATGAAGTTTATCATAGCTGCAGTTCTAGATAACTAATTAAACACAATACAAATATTATTGTGATATTTCTCTTACATTTGGATCAATCACTTGCAAGGTCAGTCTCTTCATAGTCCCTTAATTTCTACTGATAGGTTTAGTCTGGAAATGAATGCTGCCAGTATGTCACCTTACAACACATTAATCAGCCACAGAGAAGTCACAGAATCACAGTCACAGAATGTCAGGAGTTGGAAGGGACCGTGAAAGATCATCTAGTCCAACCTCTCTGCCCGAGCAGGATCTTATGGACATTAATGTTGCTACAGAGATATCCAATGTGAAATCAGCAAACATATCAAGCAAAGATGTGGAGTGCATGGACTCACACATTCCTCATTACCTTTTGCTTCAAACCTCAGATCTCCATCCCTCAACATTGTACAAGAGGCTCAGATATAATGTGATATTCAGGAAGAACTAAAACCAGAAGGAATATGGATAACACAGATAGTGCTTGTTTCCTCAATGTGCTCACTCCAGATCTATACCATATCCAAATAAGGAAGCCTACAAGAAATTTTTCATCTAAATATGAGTACTTCTTTTGGTTTTGATGCTGTTCCTCGCACAGCTTAAAATGCTACGGCTGATGTCTCTCAACTTGTTTTTTCTTCCCAGAATTGATTTATTGGTATGTTCAAGTTCTTACAGCCATAATAACTTGACAAACCCCAGAGCATTCACTCAAAACAGCACTCCAGTGTAGCAACAAATGGTCATGTGTAGGAGAGCTGGTGGTTTGGGTTTATTTCAGTCACAGAAATAGTTACTTTATTCTATTGAAGACTTGGAGCTTCTAGAGTCCATCCTCAATTATAGTCAGTAGAAATGTTTGTGCTTTCAGAGAGAAATTCGAGGCATGTAGATCAGATACCTACCAGTAGGCAAAATATACTTTTAGTATACTATGGAAACAACAACATGGGGCAAATCCTCTCTATTTATTAGTTCTGTAATTTTACTGAATGTATTACTTTGAAAAGCAGTGACAGTGTGGTATTTTCATGGAAAACATGTGTAGTAATAGCTTGCATTAAAAAGGTCTCTATTCCTTCAGATGATTTTATATATTGCTGTATTACAGTACGATTGTCAACGAATAATAATCCTGCTATTGCTTTCCTTCAGTTACTTCCTCCTACTTCTTTTGTTACTTCCCACAACTGTATGAAATAGTTTCAACAGATACAAATATTTTATAGACTAAACAGGGAAAAATGTGGGAGGAGGTCTTTTTCTGGGGCAGGGGGTGGGTGGGGAGGGGAACAAAACCACAACACAAACAAAAAATACCAAACCTTCTGACTTATTTATATAAGTTTGTATTTTTATTATTCTGTGATACACTATAGTGCTGTCTAAAATT
>VXBZ01003158.1:124310-173921 GCA_013399135.1 Heliornis fulica
TTTTTTTTTTTTGTAAACTGCTTTCCTGGGTGGAACTCATATGAAGAAAATTTCAAGTAGACAATAAAAATAAAACATGGGGAACTCTTTTTAATTTTATTATAGCTTTTTTGTTTGTATTTATTTGTTTTGATATTGAAAAGTATAATTAGGAATTACTCTTCTTTTCCATGTTTAATATCTTGCCTGTTTTACTAACCCTTTCTAGGAAACATTCCAGTCTTACTGCAATACACATGGTATATATGCACTTATACAACATTCCAAAAGAACAATTATCAACTGCAATGCAGCTTCTCTACAATGAAAGGATTTAAGAATAAGTGCAATAAAAATATAAAAAAATACATAGCTAAAAATATATGCCATTCCCTGATTTATTAAAGTAACTATGCTCTGAATTAATTTTCTGTCTTCTAAGAGTCAGCTAGGAAGGAAGAGGCTAGTATAGTGTTAAGGTTATGCACCAAGGTAGGAATGTTGTAAGGTATGCTCTTAATATATTATGTTCTTTTAAATATCACTTAACATTTTTCAATGATACTTTATGATCTTCCATGTTGTAGGGATTGTTTAGCCTGGAGAAAAGGAGGCTGAGGTGAGACCTTATTGATCTCAACAACTACCTGAAAGAAGGTTGTAGCCGGGTGCATGATGATTTCTTCTCCCAAGTAGCAAGTGATGACAAGAGGAAATGACCTCAAGTTGTACCAGAGGAGATTTAGATTGAATATTAAGAAAAATTCTTTGCTAAAAGGGTTGTCCATCACTTGAACAGACCACTCAAGAGAGAGAATCACAGTATCATAGAAATTTCTGAGATTGAAGCGACCCATAAGGATCATGGAGTTTAACTTCTGACTACACAAGACCAGCCAAGTCAGAGCATGACTGAGTGCATTGTCCAGGTGCTTCTGGAACTCAGTCAAGCTCGGTGTTGTGACCGCTTCCCTGGGGAGCCCTTTCCTATACTGGACCACTCTATCAGTAAAGAATCTCTTCTTAATATCCAACCTAAACCTTCCCTGTTGCAGCTTCATACCATTCCCTTGGATTCTATCACTGGTCAGTAAATAGACGAGATCGGTGCCTGCCCTTTCACTCCCCCTTGTCAGAAAGCCATAGACTGCATTGAGGTCTCCCCTCAGTCTCCTCTTCTCCAGGATGAACAAACCAAGGGCCTTCAGCCTCTCCTCATAAGACTTCCCCTCCAGAACCTACACCATCCTTGTCGCCCTCCTCTGGACACTATCCAGTAGTTTTATGTGGTGGAGTCAGCAGCATCCTTCGAGGTATTTGTCAGACATGTAGATGTGGTGTTTAGAAACATGGTTTAGCAACATGGTACTTGACAGTGCTGCTTAATGGCTGGACATGGTGATCACAAAGGTCTTCTAAATGATTCTGTGGTTCTATGATTCTCTGTAAGGAGAAAATAACTGAATAAGTTTGGGGATTTCGGATGACACAAATACCTCCATTCATGTATTCACATTGCATACTAATCTTGAAGGTTAGGAAAACATTTACTCTAAGTCTACAAAATTAAAATAAAGCATTATTGACTACATGTGAAGTATATTTCAGTTAAACATTGATAATCCAGAATCTGTACAGTCAGAAGTGAGTACTTGCTCATCTTTTATAGGATAGATACATTTTCTTAAAACAATGCGAAAAAAAATGTTGAGACGCATATATATTTTAGCAAAAATATATACATATATTAAAAATCTGGACCAATTTCAGAGGATCACAGAAAGGTAGGAGTTTGAATGCACCTCTGGAATCATCTAGTACAAGCCCCATGTTAAAACAGGATCACCTAGAGCAGGCTGTACAGGATTGTGTCCAAGCAGGTTTTTAATATCTCCAGAAAAGGAGACTACACACCTTCTCTGGGCAGCCTGTTCCTGTGCTCCGTCAACCCCAAAGTAAAGACATGTTCTCTCATGATGAGATGGAACTTCCTGTGTTCCAGATTGTACACATGGTCCCTTGTCCTGTCACTGGGCACCACTGAGAAGAGTCTGGCCCCTCCTTTAAGACAACCACCCTTTAGGTATTTATAAACATTTTTATAAGAGAGATCTCCTTTGAGTCCTTTCCAAGCTGAAGAGACCTCTCAGCCTTTCCTCATAGGAGAGGTGTTCCTGACCTCTCACCATATCTGTATCCCTCCAATGGACTGTCTCGAGTAGTTCCTTGTCTTGAACTGGGGAGCCCAGAAGTGGACACAGTAGTCTGAATTTGGCCTCACTAGGGCAGAACAGAAGGAGAGGACCAACTCCCTTTCTGGGTTCCTTTTCACACAGTTTTCAAGTCTGTCGAGATCTTGCTGAATGGCAGTGCATCCTCCTGGGTGTTGGCCACTCCCCACAGTTTTATATCACCAGCAGTCTTGCTCGTGGTATACTCAGTTCCCTTTTCCAGGTTATTGATTAATATGTTGAAGATGTTAAGATGAAGATGTGAAGATGAAGATGTTGAAGATTAATATGTTAAGATGGGACTGAGCACTGAACCTTGGGGCACACCACTGGTTACGGTCCTCAAACTAGACTCTCCGGTGCTTATCACAATACTTTGGGCTCTTCCATTCATACAGTTTTCAAGCCACCTCATTGTTCACTCCTACAAACCACACTTCCCGATCTTGCTTATGAGGATTCTATGATAGACAGGGACAAAAACCTTGTTGAAGTCAAGGCAGATAATCTCACTGACATGTACTGTTTCTAAATGGAATTTTGCAAATGACCATTTCAAATGTATGTTTGAAAATAGTTTTCCATGCATTGTAAAGGCTGGGTTTTTGGGGGTTTTGGATTATTTTTTTTTAATAGTCAGTCAAGATGAACTGTGAACAGAAAAATATTTTCCAAGCCTTTATATAAGGCTCTGAAAAAATGAAAACAGTTGGTTTTTATTCTGTGTTTAATTAATATTTGGAATAATCTTAGTCCTTCCAGTCTCTATTACTATTTGGGATAATCTTAGTCCTTCCAGTCTTTACCTTTTCAACTTTCCTATCCACCTGCTGGATAGTAAAGAACACAAAGCAACTTATGTGGACTGAACCTGCCAAAGGAATCTCCAAAATGAAATACTATTTAATAAAAAGGCAAGGGTAATATGTTAATAATTATGGTAATATAATATGTTAATAATATGGTAATAATAAGTCTGGGGTGTTAATTATAGATTACCAGGTTATCCAAACAAACTAGTTTCAAGAGGGAAATCAAAAGATTAGCTCTTTATTTTATGCCACAACACTTTAGTTCAAGCAAAATATTTGTTATTCATTATATCTGGAAATCTGAAAGGAATTTGGATCCATTCATCATTTCTGTAGTGTGAGAAACAGATCATTCTTGCTTGTATCACAAGAAAGCAAAGGGAAAGAAAAGGAGAGTCAGCAGACACCTTGGTCATGAGCACTTTAGAAATGCATGTGATAGTAAAAGTGATAAAGTAGGAGATGGAGTGTAGTTATCAACAGCAGATAACACATTTTTACTAAACAAACTGCTGTCCTTGGAGTAAGTAGTTCAAAATTGTTCTACCTACCTATAGGTACATAGTTCAGCAAAGGTTCATCTCATTCAAGCTCAGATGCATTTTAAAAAGTGGTTACATAATGAAGAGAAATGTCACTGCTTAGTGCATGTCTCTCTAGGTCTGTACACTTACAGAAAAGCTGGAGACAAATGTTCCTTAGTTATAATTTTCCAACTGGAATGTTACATACTCAACCATACAAAAGATACAGAAATTGCAGACTGACCTGTTGGTTGCCCTTTCCTATTTCTAAATTCAGTATTGTAACAAAGGCTGTTTTTCCAATGTGAAAGTAAGAGTATGATTATATTCAAACCCTACTCTGTGAGGGACAAGTACTTCCATCTTTACTCTTTTATTGCTCAGCAAAACTTGCACTCACTCTTCATTCAAACCCCTTTTACCAGCTGCCTACTGCAATAGTGACAAGTTGTCTTTTAATGAGCATCATCTGGTAAAAAATAAACACACATTTTGAGAGTTCATTTGCGTATTTAGTTATAGAAAAAGATAAGAACGTGTTAACCAAATACATACATTGTTCTTTCATTCAGAGACAAACTCTACTGAGTATCAGCAGGTGTTATAAACGGTGTTGTATCCTCAATAAGGACACTAAATGCTCTTTCTTTTCTCTAAACAAGTGTGTCTGTCTACACACAGGAAGGTATCCAATGCCTGTATCATGCCAATGTAGGCTTAACTCTGTGAGCTTTTCAAGAGACCGTACCTTCATTATGCCTTTTGGCAGCTTATAGTTCAAGTCTGCCTTTTGTCCTCGGGTAGAGTGATAAACCTATTAACGTATAACTCATATTTTCACAGGCAGACAGAATCACAGACTGGTTTGGGTTGGAAGGGACCTTAAATATCAGTGAGTTCCAAACAATTTTTATGATCTAAGCTCTGGAATTCAACACAAGAGAGAAACTACCAAAAAACCCAAACCACTTTGTATAGAGCTGTAAAGATCATGAGGTAAACCCCAGGAAATTCAGTAACAGCATATGATTATCACTTGCATTTGTGAATGGGTGAGATAAAGGACTTGCTATTTGGAACCCGCATTTTTTAGAAAAGAGAAGCCCTAAGGGCCAACAGCCTTTCTAAGATGTATGATTCTAAGAAGCAGTGAGAGGGAAAACAATGGTGACTACCAGAGTCAATGAGGAAAGAAGGGTATACTATTCCCCTGCTGTGTGACAGACTGAGTCTAGAAAACTCAGCTTTCTATTGATCTAATTGAGAGTAAAGGAATAAGGCCCTGTCCTCCCAGGTAGATGGAAAGCAGAGAAACTTCCCAAAGCAAACACGGAAAGGGAAACTTTTTAACCCTCTAAGGACCTCCCTGATTTCATAGAATTAGCAAATGACCTGTAAGTATTTTGAATTGCACAGGTTTTTATATATCAGAAAGGGCATTAGTCCCTTAAATTGTCACCATAAAATCTTATAAATAATGGAGAACTTCAAATATTTACTGTAAATAACATAAAACTTGCTATTTCAGATTTCCTTTTATGTGACATCCAAAAAAAAAAAAAATCTGTGAAACTGAATTCTCACTCTGTGAGAATTAGTAAAGGTAACTCTTTCTTCATTGTTAAGATAACTTCAGAACCCCTGTATTTAGTGGATTTAAATTAAATCAACTAGCATCACAGAAGAACCCGTATCTCAAAAAATCACTGCTTCCAGAATATAATTTTTGTTGTCTGCAGATGAAATAATTGCATGAGAAAAACTCAAGAATGGGGATGTATTTCGTTTTATATTTTTATACTAGCAACTACAAAACTTACTTCTGAAACTCAGACATCATCACATAAGAGATTTATGATTTTTGCTCTTTAATCTGCTTGACTTTTTTCCTCAAAAATATATATTTTGTATTCTTGCCTCAAATACAGAGAACAATAAAAGGACAGTCCACAGAGCTAGAGACAACACATTCCTAGATAGTCAATTATTTTAATGAAACATTAGAATATGAATAATTATCAATACTGTAATTTAGTGTGAAACATGTTAGGAATCATGTTTTAGTGTGTTGCCAGTGTTTAAAGCGTTCTTTTTTTACCTTAGCAACTTCCAGAAATCCCTCTGACTTCAGTGGTAGCTGCAGGTGATGAAAAACCTTTTGAATGGTCCATATTGATTTGAAATTTTGCAGTGGCCTTTCTCTCACACACATGCTCACACATGTTCCTCTTTACCCTTCTTTCCTCTCCCCTCCATCTGCCCAAGATTAAGACCAATCTCACCAGACATGGATACTCATATAGTGAAGGTATGAATGTTACAAAGAAGCAGTTAAATGAAGAGGGAAGTTTGGGGGGAGGGGAGTGAGGTGCAGGGGGAGGGAAATGGAAAAAAAAAAAGGTGAATTTCTCATGCCTTTATTTTTCTTTTTCCCAGAACTTTGAAAAATAAAATGCAACCTTATAACAAGGAGGTAGATTTTCTATAAAATTAATTGAGACTTACGATACATGCAGATGAGTGAATTCTTTTAGAAGCACCTCTAATGCGTTTTTACAAGGGTCATTGCGTTTTACAATGTGACAAAAAAAAAAGAAAAAAAAGAAACTAAATCACATTTTTACTAGACTTGAAATAAAAGTAGGCAATTGGAAATGCATTGTAAACAGGATTATTCAAACTGAGCTTGCCTTAAGATATAAGCAGGTTTTAAGCAGGCTGTTACATAAAGGTTCAGTATTTCTGAGATTTTATGAGAGTAATCTAATGCATTGGTCAGAATAGGTTAAGAATAATGCCCTTGCAGTCTCCCTAGATGAAATGAGAGTATTTGATGTGAATAAAAAGGCTACACTTTCTGTCCGTTGGTGAAACTGAACTGCACAGGCATCTATTTGGAGATCTGAGTATGAACTTCAATATTCCCCAGGAAAAAAAAAAAAAAGTGATAATAAAATATCCCCAGTCTTCCTGAATCTTTTTTTTTTCCTGAGTTTTGTCCTTATACTTCATTGTCCATCTTTTCCTCCTTTCTCTACATTCGATGTCCTAACACTTCCTGAGGCTTTTAGAAATGTCGTAAACTTACTGTATCATTACTGATGCACACAAGCAGGAACATAAATGAATACTGTATGTGGATGATATTCTTCTTTTTATAACCCATCCTGATATTTCAATCCCAGCTATTACACTGTTCATAAATCAGTTGTGGATCCTCTCTGGCTTTAAAAGTAATTATAATAAATCCAAAGATATGTTTATGTATAGGAGGCCAATTGAACCCTTTGCTTTTCAGTTTCCATTTAAATTGGTCTCCAGAGGTCTTACCCCAGGTTATTTATTCCTTTTTCTTTAGATCTGCTGTACAGATTTAATCTTGCTTTTCTGCTTTGTGAAATTCAATAGATGCTGTACAGGTGGTTTTTGTTCTTTCCTTTTTTTTATTAGGGGAGAGAGCTGTCATTAATTAAAAACAAAATACGTTTTGTAATTTTTTCTCTGATATAAATGAACCTACTAAGAAACTGTGAAGACTGGCTTAAGAAATTTTTCTAGGTGCTTTTAAAGCAACTGCTCAACTCTTTTACTTATTCTAATACAGCACAGTGTGTTACCCTGTTCTGCAATTTTTCCATTTGCATGAGTGTTAAGCATAAGTCAGCTTCTAAGTCCGTCTTTTCTGCATCTTTCTCATACAGAAGTCACATCAAGGTAAGTTTGTATGTCAGTAGGTGTGGATCACAGCAATGGAACTGCATGGCTGGAAAGCACTGTCTGATCACACAGGCTTCTGATTTCACAAAGCTATTCTTCCAGAAATGCAGCAAATGCCAGAGTATCTTGAAAGAGGTCAGCTGAGAGAAAAGATGCAAATTTTAGCAACGACCTGTTAAGAGCAATGTAAGAAATAAGGGAATTAGTTTCATGAAACATACACCCGAGAAACACCCTTCCATAGCATTTTACTTCACCTTCCTTTTATCCCATTTTATTCTCTGAATAATTTTTTTAAAGACAAAGCACATATACAGTTCAAATCTGTAAGTAAAAAATGTCCCTTCTTGAGTATAGTAATTCATCAAAAAATCTCAAATATTTCAAATCTTTTGCATTGTCTTTGCAGGTGAAAAATATAACTTCTTTATAAGAGAGATAAAAATAGTGTTTTGTGCGCTTCGATTCTGAAATAATTTCCACTGTGAGAACCCTAAACAGTTTGATGAAATATACAAGGAGGGCTATTTATGAGGAACAGTACTTTGATTATCTTAGTATGCACCAAGACTGTTCATGTCCAGAATCTGCCAGAATTTTCAGTGGAGGGGAAAGAAAGGAGAGGAGAGGAGAGGAGAGGAGAGGAGAGGAGAGATTTTATAAAGGAGGCTTTTTCTTTCTTTTATAAGAAACTTGACATGTAACTAATCATAGGCATCCAGAGGCTGTGGCTTTAAGAACACTGCAAATTATCATGAGAAAGAAATTTTCAAATAGTGTTCTGGAGTGAGAGTTTTTTCTAGAGATTGTGTCTGCAGAATTAAGAAATGCTGGATGCTAATTCCAGATGAACCAGAAAACCAGACTAGAAAAAAGGCCCAACCTGTAGGGCCAAGATAAGCAAGTTAGTTTAAGAATTTTTATTTAATCTCTCACCAAAAAGGTTCAGGTTCCTCTCTTTAAATTAAAGACGGTTTCTTAAGATTTTTTGCTCTTTAATTTAGTTTCTGGTTTTAATAGCACAGGCCTGGAGTTTGGAAATCCTCTGGAACATTTATTTGTAAGAGGGTGGAACACTTCTACTTCAGGGCTCTGACTCAATGTCACATCATGATGCACCATTTTTAAACTGCACCATATTGTTTGGAGAATTTATATTTAATTGCTACTAAAGGATACTAAACAAACTGGCCCAAATTCCTTTTTCTCTAATTCACATGAATAGTCCCAAAAGTACCTGGCTTGTTTACAAGACAGTCTTTCCTGATAATGTATTGCACAAACACTTCATAACTGTCAATGTATCATAATGAAACTCTTAAAAATTAAAATATCATATGAAGTACAACACAATGAAACTTTTAAAAACCATCTCAGTGTTCTAGATAGTTTCAGATTCCTTTTCTTTCTAATTTTTTCCTGGTTTCAAGATGTTAGTCTGTTTACTTCTGAACAACTGTATTTTGGAGTGTCAGTTTTATATACAGATTTATTAGTTAAACCTATATTCAAGAATTTCTTATCCTGATGTATCTGTGAAAAATACAGATTAAAGAAATGATCACAGTATTTATATATGGACTATGATCAATGCCTTTTAACAAATTAAAATCCATCTTCATTCCAGCACAAGCCTTTACTTGGAGTTGCATCTGTCTTTGTAAAATCAAACTGGTCTTGGTGGAATGTGTTTAGTTTCGTTAGGTTTTTTAACAAAGGAAAAATAATTTCCTATCCATTCACTTCTAACTGACTGACATCCTCATCTGTATCTACTCCAAAGCAATGAGTTCCTCATAATCATGAAAATTAATTGAGACTTTGAAACTTATTTTAGTAATGCTTCTTTCTTTTCAAACATACTTTTATGCAAACAAGGCGATTGATGTTTTTCTAGGAAGAAGCATAATGTCTGTAGACATAGTCTGTTGGATCCTGAGCTTATTAGATTCTGACAATCTATTTTTTTTTCAAGTTTATACTTTGTGCTGATTTTTACCTTAAGGGTACTGATGAGGTGTATACTCTAGTCTGACATTGAGTCACAGGTTTTGGAGACATTCAGAGTGCTACTTGCAAGGCTAAAAAAGAAGGAAAAAAGAGCTTCTCCCGAGGGGACTTTCCTTCCAATTTTTCTTCTGAGGATCCCTGGAAGGTTTATTGGTGTTGCAAACCTTTCTTGGGAAGGAAGAACATGAGGGTGGTAGTAAGCATTTTCTAATGGATATGTAAGTATAAATTAAAAAATTGTGTTGATCTATATTATTGCATAAAAGTTTGAATGGTAAACAGGATTTGTTGTGGCTAATGTTCACCTTTGGATGTAATTTGAAATCTCTTCAGTGTTTTAATATGTTCAGTTTAGAAATATTAGCAGGTGCTTCTCAAAGTTCTGGGTATTTTTTCCAATTGTTTTGACAAATTATTTCTCTGTGTGCCTACATACATACAACTACATATGTTTGCATTTGGTGGGGTTTTTTACCATGATTGTGGTACACAGTAAAAGAAAATAATTTGATCCAAGTAATTCTAGGATCAATGAGAATCTTATAATTGATTTTTCAGTAAAAATATATTCGCATATCAAGCATCCAACTCTGGTCTTATTTCTAGACACAATGCTGTGATTGCAGTCTCTTGTCTATCTCTAATTATTGTGATTGTATTATAGCTGGTCTTTCACAAAACTGGAGAATAATGTTTTTGAATGTGCATGTTTTAATATGCATAATGGAGAATAATATCACTACAGAGTGACAAATTTGGGACCTACTTCAGGTAATACCAACCTAATTTTCATTATTGTTGTGTTCATGGAATTCGTGGCAATGTTCTTGGTATGCATATTTCTGTTTATTTACACTATTGGTAACTGCAAAAGATATTCAGGTCAATACTCAAAACCATTCTGAGGAAGCTACATCATGTATCTGTATGATGGCAGAGTTCTGCACGTGAATTCTATAAAAATGAGAATTACTTTTTTACGTTATTGTTTTATAGTTTTATTAGATTATTTGAAAGTACATTTGAGAACTATTGAAGAGATTAACTAGGTGCTCTAATCTCATATTTAGTAGGGGTTATGTCACATTATTAAACCAACCTAAAACGTATCACACTGAGGCCATACCATGTTTTAAGCGATTAGCTCTGAAAAACTGAAGTAGTTTTTCGCATGTCTTTGTGTGTTGTTCCGTTCATTAATTGATACTATGTAGGCCGTTATGTAAGACAGAGGGAAGACATGATGGAGGCATAGACATAATGAATACTAGTGAACAAAGTTATTTTAGAACTTAGGAGCAGGGAAGTAGCAACTAATATAAAGAGCTAAATTTAAAAAATAAAATAAAATAATATTTGTGTATAATACTTAACCTTTGAAACTCAGTTCAAAAGATATCTGACTCCAGATTTCAGCATGAATCAGAGAGATAAATCTCTATGATATATTTTTATTAATTTAAAATATTAATATTGAACAAATAAATGAGAAAATGTGAAAATCAGTAAGGAATAGAATGGTAAAATAAGGAAGAAATTCAAGAGTAAATGTGGACTTAGTGGTATACAATTTTTTTTTTTTTTAATCTATAAGGAAATACTTACAAAACAAATTTATTAAGAAACATGGTTTATCTTATAATTTTTGCCTCTGAAACACTCATTGCTGAAAATGAATCTGAGGGAATACTTTTCCACTTAATATAAGCCTGATCCTTGGTCTTGCAGTACACAGAGGTTTGATATTTGCACTGTGTGCTTTAATGGTTTTGGCTCAGCACCATGCTGAATTGCAACCCTAGCCTTTAACTGCTAAAGGATATAACTCTAGTAAACAGAAAAACATATCCATGGCAACCTACAGTTTTAGTTCTAACTTTTCAAAACACAAAAAGGTAATTATATTTTTTCTTTATATTTTTATATTCCTGTGGCTCGTAATAGCAGTGATGACCTCCTGCCTGGGCATTTCCAAGCTATTAATGACAGGCTGAGTTATGCGACCTTGACTTCACCTGCAGCCATTAACTTTTCTATCTAGTCATTAACTGCTGAGAAATGCCCTCCCTTTTGGTCATTATTTCTTATATATGCATTTCTTAAATAGGCATTTTCTGCAACAATTACATGTCAGAGTAATTTCATATTTTTTATTAATAAGTACTATCTTATCTTTGTGTTCAAGCCACAAAGATCCTTTGACATCTAGCAGCTTGCACATCATTTGAGTTTCTAAGGAAGAGGCCATCATTTATGCACAGGCAAATTGGAGACAGAGGGCTTAAAACATCACGCTTTACATGGGAGGAAAAAGCCTTGCATCATTTGAGTTAAATCTATGGAGCATATTCAGAAATGCTGAGGAATTCATTTTTAGATCAGGCATTTAGATGTACAATGTATGCCACAATACCATCTAGAAAACCCTTAGCGTTAATAGTAAAGGTGACCTCTAAGTTATCCCTTCTGACTACCGGATCTTTAGACAAAATGGTTAGTAATTTCACTGGGATTAATTTGCCAGCATTTTGCAGACCCTTATCTTATTTTCTGGAACTCAAAGAGGGATCAGAATCCACATGATATATTTCTCTTATCTGTCAGTGCAGAAGCATAAGATAAAAGAAGATTCTTATTGAATGGATATATTTTTCATTGTCCTTCATACCATAGATTAAATGGGACTTGTATGATTTTTCTTTCCCCGATAGAGCAAGCCATAGTTCTGCATAAATAACTTCTGTCTAATTTGAGAACTCTTATGAAGAGCTCAGTAATCAATTTTTTTAGATGTTATAATTAGAGGCCTTACCTGCATCAAAAACCAAATGTTGCTGGAGGGAGAAAAGATTGTGCAGTTATTTTCAAGGGTGGGATTTAGTTTTCTGCACAAATGACAAAGAATATTATCACATATTCCTAGAAATATCTGCAACAGAGTATTTGTTTAATTTGTTTGTTCCTGCAACTGAGACATAGTTATACTGCTGTAAACTGTTTGTTGATTGAAGTGCTTAGTCCTTTGCATAGGAAATATATCTCCTTGACTAACAGGAAATACCTGTCCTATGTAAAGAAAAAAAATATTTCCAAAAGATAAAATTCCTTGTTCTTTTCAGAGTGATTTCATTTGTGTGTCTGGTTTATTAGAACATATCATCCTAATTTTGTACAATACAGGGAAAAAGAAAAAAAAAAACAGAGAGAGGTGAACAAGGCCAAAAGAACGTAAACTAAAGAAGTAAACTCTGCAAATCTTGATAAATGCAACTCCACCAGTAAGTGACAATATAGGTGAAACATTTCTCTTTTAAACTTTTTCCATTAGTTTTTTGACAGGAGTACACTAGTTCAGCTTTAATGAGATTCTAGTGTAAAAACTTCAGGGCTAAATAAAAGAAACAAATCAAAAGGACCGGATGATTGCCATTTAATGTGAAAGAATGAAAGTGCAAACAATCATTGTATGACATCTAGCTGTGCTAGTCACTGCAGAATGACAGGTAGAACAATTCAAAGTTACTGATCTAAAGATGGAATAACAGCTCATATGTTTGAAGTGCTCAGAAGATGAAGAAATAAAACAGACTCTAAGATAAGACATGGTTAAGCCTTTTAAATTCCATGCCTTATTGTCAGTATCATTTGAACGCTTTTGTACACATTTTTTTTCCCCCTCAGAAACTATTTTATCGAAGGAATGACTTTTAAGAACTGATTTTTATTATTATCCTTCAGGCTGCTTGGTATGCTTTGTTTTTCAACAAGATGAAAAAAATGTACACAATGAAAAGTATATTACTAGTTTGCTAAGCACCCATATTGTATATATTCAAAAGTATGTATGCCAAGGATATATTGTTAAGCTAGTTCAATAATTCACATGCTAATTTACTCTACAGTTAGTCTGACTTTTTTAACATGCAATATAACAAATTTGTCATGAATTTCTGTTTATATTTTCCTTGTCTATTCTTTTCTTGATATTATTTTAAGACTCTAAGGAAAATCACCCATTCTTTCTTTCAGCGAGCCTTTTTATCAGTGAAATAACCTATTCTACTTACTGCTGGAAACAATAATCTGTAATTGCTGCTTTCAGTCCTAATTTGGCCTGTCCCTAGTTTTTCATCTCAATCTAATCTAAACCTATTTGAGCAAATAAAATGATATTTACCTCATCCTCTGTTACAAGCTTTCAAGATTACAGGCTTCAGGAAAAATCAATACAAAATACCAGCTTAGCAGCAGGTTTGTGCTCAGAAAGAATGCTAACTTTTCTTTCCTGCATTTTCTGACTCTCTACTCCCCTGGAGTGAAAGCAAACCTTAGACTATAAGGAATGAAGGGAAAAAAAAAGAAACACAAAAAAACCCAGCCTTCAATGATGTGTTTGGTTCGTGGTTAGTAGCCACTTTTGAGCTTACAAGCCGAAGTGCAGTGCATGGTCAAGCTCCTAACCTTTAGCTTCTGCTTCCACACTATACATCTTACAGAGTTCACCAAAAGGAAGGATCTCGACCTCTTGGATGATTTTTCAGACTCAAATACCATCTTCATTTTTTATTTATTTGCTTCAAGCAGTTGGGATTTGAGGTATCATCATACCTGACTGACTGATTTAAGGAAGTGGCCACCTCTCTGTGGGGGAATCTCATGAGAATAAAATCCTATTACTTTCCAAAAAGATTACTTCATTTGCTGCCTGAAATAAGCTTTTGATGAAAACATTTGAATGTTGAGTTTGTATACAACCAAGAATTCTCAGCAGTACTACTTTTTTTCTGTTCTTTTATTTATTTTTCTTTTTTTTTTATTGTTGAAAAGAACATCTGGTTGGCTTTACTTTGATTTTGCTTTGTTCCGTTGTTGTTGGGCTTTTTGACCAAGAAACCAATTAAAACAGACAGATGAGTCCTTATAGTAATTAAACTGTACATATCAACCTTTTCAAATTATTTGTCCTCTCTCTTTTGTAGAAAACAGGAAAGTTCTTCCTTTAAAAACTTGTATTTGATTTTTCTTTCATAGCACTCTCCACAGGGTTCCTCTTCCCACCCCCGTTTTGTGAATAGTCTCTGATTTGAAAAATTATGGATTTATTTGGTCTCTCTTTAGGCACTGTGGGATCATAATCATGTAATAGTTATGTAGTATTTGAAAGAAGCTCTAAACCACGTCAAATATTGAACTTAATCACCCCTTTTTGAAATATTTAATTCAGGACTCATGTTTTCTGAGATAATTAACAAAATAGATATGTCCTTTTCTTTGGATGTCTTTATAAGCATAACACAGACAAACCCACAAAACATAGATCACCTAAGTTTTTATTTCCTCAAGAGTAGTAGCAGTTGCATCAATGCATTTAGGAGAAAATAAATCTTTTAAATAGGAAATTAAGACTTAATTGTATTAACCTAACTGTACGTACTAAATTGGTACCCCAGTCCCTCTAGATACAGAAATAATGAATGGAGGGAGAGAAGAACCTTCAAAGTGCTTGAGTCTTGGGTGAACCAAACTGCACTTTGCTGATGCTTTTTCCTCTCACTGAATATAGAGGGTGGTTATGGTAATCTCAGGTGATTCATCCTAAACTTATTTAGGATAAGTCCTAAGTGATAATTTTATTGCCAGCATCTTCTAACCCATAAAACCCTTATTCTGCAGATTTTTCTGTCACCTGTATAGATATTCAGTGGAAACCCAGAGGGGCTAAAGTGCCCATTAGCTTCTACTTCAAGTCCAACAGAAAGAGCAAAAGCTTAGAAAGAGAAGTTACCTGTGTTAACGATTTATTCTGTAATATCAGATGATTATGCATATCCTTTCCAAAGAGCAAATGGGACAGCGTACACTGCACAGAGCTGTTCAAGGATCTCCCCAAATTCTGTTAATGCTTACTTTCTGCTCATGTTTTAAAGCCATATTTTCTTAATGAAAACAGAAATTGAGAAATATTATTAAAAAAACAAAACAAAACAAAAACAAACAAACCACTAATATTTTATACCACTGAGTATTGGCCCCATTAATCTTTGAGAAGCTTGATCCCCATTTTTTAATCTAATGTAAGATTATTGTGGGAAGATTGCCTGAGTATCTGCCAATCATGCTGAAAACTTTTGAAGTTGTCAACCAATTTCAAGCAAATTTGTCATATAGGTAAAAGTGTTAAGAATTCAAAATTCATGCAGTAGGCAGATACTGCCTATCCCATCAATACAATCCATACAAACAACTCTACCAGCAATAATTTCTTGTTTAGCTCAGGACCACAACAGGACCTTTAGCTTTGTTTATGTCTCTGTAAATTCTGGACTCCATTAGTTGTTTTGAAGAACCTCTCAGCTTTCTAGGCTAGATTTACAAATTTAAATAGACTGCATCTACACATAATTTTGGCCAAAACTTTGACCAAGAGATCTTTTACATTTAGTTTTCATAGCTCCATTTGTAGCTACTTGCAAAGCTGGCTCAAATATACAATTATATAGCATAGACAGCTGCATTTGTTAAAGGTGTTGATTCATTAGTGTAACCTCTTTCTAAAAGTTTGCAAGAGTTTTCACTGACTCCTACAGCAAGTATTTCACCATGGTAAAATAAACAAAAACTTTAACTGATTCATTAGACAAGTACAGAGACCAGTGTGCACCCTGTGAGAATGACAATTTCTCCAAAGAAAAAAAAAAAAACCCTCAAAACCTCTATGACATCTTACAGCAGAATGTTTTTCTATGTCTATGATTTTTTAGGGAAAATGAAATGGATGTAAATGCAAATTAGCAGAGGTTGGGATTCATCCTGATTAGCTGCCTGGACAGACTATTCAGAGAATATATTCAAGAAGTGTCACATAAGTAGAAAAATGAGATCCCTACACACCCCTCTGTAAGATTTTATGCTACTATTATGTCAGTTGTTGAGTATTAGCATCTGTGACATAGTGTAAGCTTCTGTGACATAAGTTAACCAATGAATAGCTACCTCCAGAGGACAGTCCACGAGCTCTATATTGGGAGAGGCATTGAAATGGCATTTGGTAGCTCCTCTGTGCTCCTCCAGTACATTTATTGTAGCCACTTGCTGTGAGTAGACTTGTATTTCACTGATAAGCCCTTCAGAATACCGGTATATTTATACAATGGAGTGTTATTTTTAATAACTCTAGGTACCCCCAATATAGGAATCAACTCAACTACAACTATACATGGTAGCAATGGCACTAACAACCGTATTCACTAACAATGACAAGAGCAACACATTTTCTCAATCTCTAATCATGCATTTAGGAGATAAGCTTTTTAACAATTTGTCAGTAGTGTTGGTTTCTTAATAAATCTCTCCAAAGGGTTAAATGTTGCATAATAATATAAATTCCTCTGAAAGGTCTAAATTGACAAAATAAACCCTCTGAAAATGCAGAGACAAAGGAGGCAAGCTGATTCACAAGGGCAGCTTCTCCATCCTCTTCTGAACAGAGTGAAACAAAAAGGTAAACAAGACAACAGCAAAAGTCACCTCTTCCAGAAGGTGGGAGAGGCTTAAAATTCTCTCATAGATGCTGGGATTTAAAATACGGCACCTTTGGACTTAAGTCCAAAGTCTCAGCCACTTGTGCCACTGAATAGATATTTAAGTATCTTTTGTTATCTGAGGGTGCAGAGCCTTGTCTTAACTTTCTGATACTGTCAGGGTTTGTATTTAATGTCATTAGAGAGCATTGGATATTTTCATGTGTTATTTTTTCTCCTAGAAAGGCTGTTAGGCTCTTAATATTTTTGGCTTTACATTCCTAAAATATCAGTTCTAAAGCAAATAAAAAAATAGTTCTGGTCCCACTTCCAATATCTGAAATGTAGAATTATCAAGACAAGAATCTGGATCTAAGCATTGCTGCCTTTAGTTAAAGAAACTGTTTTACCTCTCTGGACCTTAAAACATAGAGAATTCTGTCACAGGCCCTATTTTAAACAACAATTTTGCCATATTCCCTCTGTTCTTCACTATAAAACATTCTTTCTTAGTTTTTTAGTTTTTAGAGGATCTAGGTTTCACGTTATTGTTCATCTAGAACATCCAGTTGTTCAATTGTAACCAATGTACAGCGTAGATTTGTTCCTGACATTAAGTAGAAAAGATAACTTCTATATATGGCTTCTCAGTTCTGAATGGTTAAATTACATCAAAGGAAAAAAAAAAGTATAAAAATGAAGGTCTTAAAACTATACACTATTCACCCATATGGCAGAAATAGTGGAAAAGTAAAGATGCTTTTCGATGCTGCACAATGCAGGACTGCTTTGACCATGTGTGCATGGCCTAGATAGTCTAGGGTGGAACATATAAAGAGTATTTAAAAATAAATAAAATTTAAAAAAAAACCCAGACATGAAAAAGACTTCTACTTTTCTTATTTTATTTGAACTAACACATTTCTTTCTGACATTGCCAGGAATGGCAGCAGGCTGCGTAATTTGTTTGGGTTATCATATGCAAATTTTATGCCTTTTTATGTTCTTGAAAAGTAAACTTCCTTAAACAGTAAGAAAAAATGTAATTAAGGCAGAATGGGTAATTATTAAGGAAAATCAGAAGATTGGATAGCTTTCCTTTTACCTTTTTTCTGAGATACTATTTTTCTGAAGTTTGGAATAGTTTCCAACTATTGGATTTATTTTTTTTTTCTCCCTGAAATGGCTATTTTTTAATATTTTCTTCTGCTGGGGATTCAGCCTCAATTGGAGGAAGTAGACATTGAGGTCAAACTGCAACTTTAAAAAGTGTTCAACCTCTATTTCAGGGACAAAAGAAAAAAGATCCAATAGTCCAAACAAATACCGAAACTCAGAAAGAATGATTTATTAGTAAAATAAACCCCACCCATTCAGAAGATGAGAAATTAACACTATTCAGTAAAATATGCTTCTACTTTAAAGACAGTTTAGGCATCCCTAAATTGAGATTGTGGTTATCTTTAAATTTAACCATTTACTGTGTATATAGAGGAATTTGGATTGAAATGAAATTCAGCATGCTATGGAGCTGTAGAAATCACACAGTAAACATCCTTTTGTATTCTTAGCTTGTATTTTTTTGTGATTGTCAGTGGATTTTGCCAGATATGTTTTGCTGTATTTTAGTGAATAAATTGAATTTTTAAGAGATTTTTTCCTAATTCACAGAAGTAATTTCTTTTAAAATTAATATATACAGAAGAACAAGAGTTTAAGAAAATTAATTGTATGATATAAGGAAAGATTTTTTCTAGAGCTAAGACAACATTAATTGTATGATATAAGGAAAGATTTTTTCTAGAGCTAAGACAACATAATTTAAAAGAGTCAGCTTAATGTTCTGAAATATAATTTTGCTTTTGTTACAGTTGAAAAATGAAGGTTTCTTTTATATACTGTATATCCCAAGATGATTTCAAAGCACTTTCACTTAGAAAAGCTAGCTGCTATTACATATGAATTTTCAAAGCTTGCCAAGGCTTTGGAAGGAATGATGAAAATTACTATTGCACGACCTTCAGGTTTTCTTTGTTTCATAAAAGGCTAAGATAGCATTTTTGTCATTTTTCTTTCAGCTCAGGTCTTTCATCATAAATATCAAAGCATGCAATTATGCCTGCTCATATCCTACCATATTCTGCCTGTTTTCTATCCGTAGTGATGGTGTTCTCTTTTAGGATACCTCTCTCTTTTGTTTTTCACAAATCTGAAAGAAGTCCCATGTTTTTGTCAAGTGCCATAAATTGTTCATGAAATGCATGTTGCACTGATTAAAAAGAAGAAGAGTTGATTAAAATGACTTTTATTCTTTTGTTCTAAGCAAAATCCTAAAGTAATGTTCGAGTGTCAAACCTTAACAGTATCATAAGAGACTGATTTGGCCGACAGGTGGAATTTTTAAATAGTGTTTATTACAAAAAAAAAGGGACAATCTTTTCTTTATTAAAATCTCTAGTTTTATGCTAAATTATTCCTGTTCCTTTCCATTTCTCATGTACATGACATAACTTGTTGTTATGTCATGTTTTCTGGTTTCATGTGGCCTAATCATCAAAGACACCTAATGCCCATAACAGTTGTTGCTTAAATTAAGTCCTTGTTGGACAATATACGTCAAAATTAGATTACTTCTATGTTTTTTAGTACCTCAATGTGTCCATTTGCTTTTTTTGCATGTGTTTACTGATTTGTTCCAATTTACAAGGCACATTGGCATAACACAGGTATAAATATGGCTCATTTCTTTCTGAAATATTTTTTATTTGGTTTGGGTTTTTTACAACCACTACCTTAAACACTATTAACATATACTGAAAAAATATTAGAATTCCATTAACTGACTGAAGAAAAACAAATCTTTCTTGAAAAACAGAACACCAAACCTTTGTTAGTGCTCACAGGAACATACCTCCTCATTTTTTGTTTATTATGCTCAGATTTTTATCAAATTTACAATGACACAAGGAATACATTGTTTTCATCAATTTGAACTGTGCTGTCACATGAATGTGAACTTACTGGCTATGTCTTAAGTTAAATGTCAAGGGATATACATTTTCCACATAGAATAAAATTGATTTCAAGTTTCTTTTAACAGTGGTGGAGCAAAAACCTCCACTGTATTTTTAAACAAAGTAGAACTGCACCAGCATGTGTTAATAAAAAGGTATATGCCTAAATAGCAACATTATCCACAGTACCTAACATAAAAAAATATTTGTAACAGTAATAATCAGAGCTATCAAATACTTTTATAGGGTATTTAAGATGTTCTGATGTGAGATTGTGATGAGTAACATGGGTTCTAAAAGTGCTTATTTAATTTAATCAAGATCATATTTAGTCACTTTTTTCAATCCTCTTGAAAAAGAACATGAGAAAGGAACAAACAAAAAAAAAGAGGCTTTCTGAGCGGCTTTTACCTGCAACTTATGAAAAGTCCCTCCTCAGTATAGTGGCTGTATGTATCAATACAGCATAGGAATGGAGGATGATACTCACCATGAGAGATTTCATTAATTCTTGAGACTCCTAAAATATTAATAGGACTTTCAAGCAGCATTGCTCACTTATGCAATGTCCATTCAGTTCACTGTGAAGTTGAGACAATAGGTGGAAGTTCTTAAACTACTATATCTCCTGCATCACAGTGTACGCTCGCCTATGTTCCCACACTGAATGATCAATATGGTCAAAAATGATTGTACATTTAGAAAACCCAACAAGATAGTAAAATGTCAGAGTTATAAAAAAAGCAACTGCTTGAGAAACTTTGTAATGTCAGTAGAAAATCATGGAGGATTTTGGCCTCTGCCTATCTGAAATCCATTTGAACCAACTTGACTTCTACAGCAAATTTTTCTATCATCCAAAGACTGCATTTCAATTGTTAACCTCAGTTATAAAGGGATCTTCTATTGAATAACACTTTAAAATTCATTTTATTCTCCATCTATAATGCTGGGATCCCAGAATAATTTAAAGTCTAGCCATAAAGGATCTGATGCCAAGTTTATTTTTAATTGGAAGAAATTCCTTAATCTGTTTTAGCATTCCTCATGCTTACTACAGAATAGCAATGACACTGTTTTTGTTGCAGATTATGAATCTATCTATCTCCCTATAAGCTTATCATCATCCATGCTGAAATCATAGCTTCAACTAAAAAATGTTTTTGCCTTTGTTATGAAAACAATAAAAATGAATTTTAAAAGTATGCAGAGCAATAGGAAGACATTCTAAAGTATTCCCTTTTGCCAGAGTCAGACACTATTAGAGACTGGTGGCATGTTTAATATTTTCAATCAAAGATGAAGAGGCCGGAGCTTTGTTAATAAAATTAAGGAGGTATTCCCAATTGCACAACTGTAAAGCATGGGTTCCAAATCAGAACCAGGCAGAATACTTCACAGATAAAGGGTGAAGTCCTTACTTATTACTTTCTGTATGGGGGGTAAATAAATTATAAAATAAAAAGGAGAGCTGAAATATGGTAAACTAAAGAAAAAAAGAAAGAGAACCAAGGTGACATACATAAAAGCAATTATGAATTACAATGATCAGCAATTAGGAAAAAAAAGATAGTGTGAAGTTGTCAGGAATCACAAAAAGGAAAGGAAATATTTAAAGGTTATTTCACAAAATAAATAAATGTAAGCAAGTTCCATTGCATTACTGACATTAACATTAGGAAAACAATATTGAATACTTACCAATAAAGAAGCTCAAGGATGATAACTTTTTATTTGCTATTACTGTCAGTCATTATTTCTGATAATTAAAGAGTAATATTCTGATTCACTTAAACCAGTACAGTTCCTCAACAAACCAGGTTTAAAGATGTGTGATCCTTTAAAACACTTCTTTCTAGGATTATGAACATATAGAAAGAATGAATCAAAACGGATAATATTTGGTAATACTTTGAAAACTAAAATTGATCATAATATAAATTATTTCAAAATTGCAGGAATAAGACTCAAACAAAAAAAAGCACTGTGTCATCAAATTACAGAAATTATTTTTCATTGGGGTTTTGTTGTTTCTTTTAATAGCATAACTAGTCAAAATGACCCTAATATCAAACATGGAGAAAATTAAATTTAGACTCAGGATAGACATATGCTGACTGTGTTATAACAGAATTATGGAGAGCATAACTTACTTCAGCAGAAAACATAAGATAGAAGTCAGTATTTGTAAATGGCAGAATCTGCAAGATTACTTGAGCCAAACTGGAAATCCCATCTTTGTCAATCCAGTAGAAAGAATCATAAATTGTGTCAGACAGACACTTAAAATAGAATGAGAGATTGAAGAAAAAGAAAAAAAAAAAAACAAAAACAAACAAATCTCCCAAAAAAGCCCCAATCAAACCATGCATATCCAGAAACTAAAAAAAAAACCAAAAAACCAAATAATGCATTATTTAGGTGTGAATGAAGGAGAAGACGTGTGAAAATTTATGGGTTTTCAAGACTCCCAGGGGCTTATGGGACAGACTGTGAATCATAAGGACATAGTGAGAAAACAGTTCATTTCTTCCAAACACTATTCATCTTAAGTCCCCTTAAGATCTCTTTCCCATGTTAATTTCACTGTACCAGTATCTTCAGATGTTTCAGTGGATGTCACTAAGCTGAGTGGTGCATTTGATATGCCTGCAGGAAGAGAAGACATCGAGGGGGACCTTGACAGGCTTGAAAGGTGGGCCCAGGTGAACCTCATGAAGTTCAACAAAGCCAACAAAGTCTTACACCTGAGTTAGGACAATCACAGGTATTTGTACAGACTGAGGGATTAATAGATTGAGAGTGGTCTTGAAGAGAGTAGCCCTTGGAGATAATGGTAGATGAAAAATTTAGACATGAGACAGTTTGCAGCACAGAAAAGAAATCATATCCTGGGCTGCATAAAATGAAGAGTTACAAGAAGGTTGAGGAAGGTGATTATGCATCTCTACTCCACTTTTCTGAGACCCACTTGGAGTACTGCATCCAGCCCCATGCCCTTCAGAGCAAGTCCAGAAGAGGACCACAAAAGGATCATAGTGCTGGAACACTACTGCTATGAAGATAGGCTGAATTGAGACTGTTTAGCCTGCAGAAGCGGCTTTGGGGAGATCTTATTGTGGCCTTCTTACTAAAAATAAATAATGGGTGTCAGTGACCAGAAACTTAATTGCTAGAAGAAACCTAAGCTAGGAACTCATCACAGAAAATAAATTGTCTCACAATACTCCAGTCAGGCCAAACTAGCCTCAGTCCTTGACTATCAACAGTTTCTTATCAACAGTACCAGGAAGAAGGGGAATTAATATAGGGGCAGTACAAGATGTTATGTAGGTCTCCAAAAGTAATGTATCCATTTCCAAGTACACTAGTTTTCAATAGTCTATTAATGCAACATATATTCAAACACAAAATCAGTGCATTTGAAATGTCATGATAAAGTCTGACAGACCAAAAGTGACAGTATAAAGGGATGTGGAATTTTGGTGCTATTAGATATTTAATGATGTCTTTCATATGATATCTCTCGTAAAATGATCCATAAAGGAGTCTGGATGCAGGGTACTAATTCAGATATCCAACTGAACATTAATCAGAAGAAAACCATTACCCCTTGTCCTGTCACAGCAGGCCCTACTGAACAGCCTCTCCCCATCTTTCTTGTAGGCCCCCTTGAGGTACTGGAAGACCGCTATAAGGTCTCCCCGGAGCCTCCTCTTCTCCAGGCTGAACAGCCCCAACTCTCAGCCTGTCCTCGTAGGAAAGGTGCTCCAGCCCCTTTATCATCTTTGTGGCCCTCCTCTGGACCCTCTCCAACTGGTCCATGTCCTTCTTATGTTGGGGGTTCCAGAACTGGACACAGTACTCTAGGTGAAGTCTCACGAGGGCAGAGTAGAGGGGGAGAGTCCCCTCCCTCTACCTGCTGGCCACGCTTCTTTTGATGTAGCCCAGGATGTTGGCCTTCTGGGCCACAAGAGCACATTGTCGACTCATTGTTGGCTCACCGGTCTCCATTTGGGCATTTAACCTTACTTAAGTCCTATACTTCAGGCAGTGTTCCATAAAATACGCAAATTCAAAAAATATCCGTCTGGCATATTAAGTGTGCTGAAACTTTGGTCTCTATAGGTCTTCACTGTACAGGTATTCAAAATGTTTCTGAAGACTAAGGATGCTTTCTTCCTCTAGTAAGAAACCACTAGAAAGGAAGAAGATTGACTAAATCTGGGTTTCGACAAGAAGAAATATTTTCAAATATTTTTCAAGTCCTAAATAATGCTATTTTTAAGAAAAGGTGTAGCCAGTTTTTAAATCTGTGTCAATGAAGGAAGTATTACTGCACTTGCCCTTTTACTGTCTTTATCAGTAATGCTTTCTTAAATTAATTCCAAGTGACTTTGGTCTCACTTCAGGAGGAAGATTTCTGTGTGATGAATGAATATAGATATATGTTGATATATCAGACAGATATTTCCTCATTTAAGCAGTTCCATCAGAAAAACATTTTGTGCATGCTTAGAAATATTATCTGCTGTAATGATGCCTACCATTTTTCTTAACATATACAATTTTATCTTCCAAATAGATTCTAATTTTAGAAATGAAAATTGTTAACAAACTCAGAAAAGAAATTATCTTCTGGTAAGTTAATTGAAAGATCTACATGAAAACAACTGAAACATCTGATAAATCACCTAAAACTAAATTTATAATTATTAATGGTGTGACAGAGTAGCCTTTCAAATTATTATCATTACTACAAGACAGATGTGTCTGGTTTCATCTTTATTACAACTTCAAGGTTGCAGTTTGTCCATGGGGAATATACTGCAGCTGTGTGGAAGCACTTTTTGTGGGGAACATTTGAGATCCACTCTGTACGCACAGCCAAAGCACTATAAGACTCCGTTTTCTTGGTGTCTCTTTACTCTGTCTTAGTAACTGTAAGAGGAACAGTGGGAGAACTGTATTTTGAATTCTGCTGCTTCAGACCAGTAAGTAGGGTCTACCTATAAGTGACTTCCTTAAACATGTGTCCAGATCCATGGAAGTTAATGACACTTTCTACTCCTTTTCTTGAACCAAGTAGAGAAAGAATTGAGAGTCTTTGTTCTGTTTTCTAAAATACGGTAGACGTGATGGAAAGGTTAGCAGAAGGGTGAAGTTGCTAGCCAAGAAGTGACAAAGGCCAGCTATAGACTAACAAAGAAAATGCAGAAAAGGAATACCTTTGAATAACTGTATCCTCCCTGTATTGCTACTGGTGTGGCTACTGCACTTAAATAGTGCAAGTACAGCATAACCGCAGTTTTTGTGTTATATATTTTTCCCTTAAACTGTAGATCACAAAGTATGAAGGTCTCAGTTATCATGATTACAAACAGTCCTTTGATGTATTACACTGAGTTAGTTATATTAAACCTTTTTTTATTGCAATCAGAAGCAGAAGAGACTGCTTAATACTGGATATTATATAGTAACTGCAAAGAGACGGTAGAAAGAGTGTGATCCTTTTAAGTTTTTATTTAATACATTTATGACCTATATTTCTTTGGGTTTCAAAGAGATTAAAGGAGTAGAAATTGTGATAATTACATCTAAAACCTGGAATGACAACAATATAGGTAACTGTATTAAACAGTACTTACATAAATTGTGATTTTTATTTTAGCATTTTTTTCTTCAACCTCCTAAATTACAAAAGATGCAGATGCCGTCTTATATCTAGCCTTGAAGGTGATACAGTGTATTGATGTGACACATCTTGAGACCTAATAATCAAGTACATGTTTTTATGATTGGCTGATGTTGCCTTGTGTCTGGCTGCTAAAAGAATGCTAAGTTGACTGAGGTCATCTATAGCCTATAGATAATCTACAGGACTAATAAAAATGCTAAGTAGACTGTCAATCTGATTTCCAATCATATCAAACCTCCTAATCCAATTTGTAATTTTCAAGATGAAACTAATCTAAAAAATAAAATAAAATATATGTGTTTACTAGAACAGAGTGATATATTGCTGGTATGCATCTAGCTGCATTTTAACATTTGAGCTTTCTCTTCAAAGGCTATGATAATGAATATCATAGCCTGTAAATTTTCAACAGATCTTTATGGACAGAACATTGTACTCGTGATTACTATCCAAAGCTTAAAAAAACCAACAAAAACCAGCTGCATCTGAGCCTCAGATATGTGGAATGCATTACTCTATAACCTTAAAAATCCAGTTTGTGCTTTCTCAATAAGGTATTTTCAGCTGCAGATTCATATCTGAGAATAGCATCTGGTTGAAAGTATACATTATAAAAATAATAGTAATATTTGGAACTGCATACAGTCATCTTCAAACATTTTCTTTTGCTGATGTGGTAAAATATTGTATATTTCAGTTGAGTGGACTCAGAGATACAAAACATAGGAACTGTGACTGTGGAATACTACATTTCAGTGCCACGGCAAAACTCTAAATTTAACTGTGGATCCAAGACTACCCTTCCTCAAACTAGCAGGTGTTGTTAGCAAAGAAACAGTGCCCAAAAGTTCATGCTGTCAGAGAACAAGTATTATATTTTCTTTCCAAGATATACATCTAAAGAAAATAAGTTGTTAACACAGAATACAATCTTCCACTTTCAGTAGATAATTTCTTAACTTTAAGCTTGGTTTAAGGTCACTTACCCATAGCAATAAATTGGAAGGTCGATTGATATATTGTTGTCTTGCTCAGTTATGTCAATACAGATTTTACAGCATAAACCAGTCCATAAAATGTTGCCATGAATTTCTGCTGCTGGCCCTTTAAATCTGTCAGGCTCACAAGGAGATGTAGCCATTTCTCGATTCACTATTTGCCAATATATGGAAAATTTCTCATCAGTTTGCTTTTTAAAGATCAGATTCCCGAAATAATGTAAATGTGTTTAGCTTAGAGCATTAAATATTGATTCTGAATGTTTTAGTTAGATAATTAATATTACAAATCAAACACATTCATACATGAGGATCTTATTATTTAGCCTTTGTTTTCAGTTGTGCAGATGTGTATTACAAAAAAAGGATAAGGAGTCAAAAATTTTAAGGCTCAACATTTGCCTTGGCTCATAATGACCTGCTGTTCAGGCTGGGGAAATTACGGTATTTTCCATCCATCCTAATCCTCTCATTGTCCTTCCCATGAAAAACAGAGGGAAAGGCAAAAGTATGCTTGGGTTCTCACATCTCATCCTAAAATAGAATAGAAAACACCATCCTGACTTGGAGCTAGGACCTAGACCCCAGCTACACGCTACCACTAAAGACAAGGTAAGAAGATGTGACTATTATTTTGCTTAGTAGAATAACCACATTAATGAGGTTACATATTCTGTTCTAGGAGTTCACAATATTAAGAATAGTGCTCATCCCCCATATACAGTGAATGAGAACAGTTTCATGCCTCATGGTAGAATTCCAGCTCTCCATGACAAAGGATGCAAAATGAGAGATTAGGAAAAAGTCAAATAGCAGTATAATATTTTGGCAATATTATTTGCTGTATACACCTTTCTTCAAAAAACAAACCTCTAAATAAGTGAGGTTGAGAACCCTTTCATAGTGAATTTTCAATTTTTTTACAAGATGGCACAATTTAAATATATGTGGAAGGTGTCTATATCTATGCCTACATATATGTAATATATGTGTCTCTCCTGGAAGGAGTCCAGCGAAGGGCCACAAAGATGATTAAGGATCTGGAGCATCTCCCCTGTGACAAAAGGCTGAGTGAGCTGGGGCTGCTCAGCCTTGAGAAGAGAAGACTGAGAGGGGATCTCATCAATGTATAGAAATATCTGAAGTGTGGGAGACAAAGGGAGATGGCCAACCTCTTCTCAGTGACCTGTGGGGACAGGACACAGGGCAATGATCACAAGTTAGAGGTTCTTTCCGCACCAATGTGCAAAAGAACTTCACGGTGAGGGTGATGGAGCACTGGAACAGGCTGCCCAGGAGGTTTGTGGAGTCTCTTCTGGAGATATTCAAGACCTCTCTGGACGCCTACCTGTGCAATCTACTCTAGGGAACCTGCTTTGGTGGGGGGGGTGGACTAGATGATCTCTTGAGGTCCCTTCTAACACCTACAATTCATGATGTCTATGGAGATTAAGGCATTAATGTATCCTGTCTGATTTCTACACTCCCCTCATAGTGGAATATATCTGCAAATCTTTTAGTAAGTTTTTCAATCCTATATGAGTCTCACACTTACTTCCTAATAGTTATTTTCTTTGTTACTCTTTTGTGGATCATTTAGAAGCAGGAAATAGATTTCTAGGACCTTTCAGACAGCTGTAGAGGAACATTCTGCTTTCAGATAAACCGATGACATGTTTAGACATTTGGCCATAGTTGTGTCTTTTAAAGCAAAAGAAATTAAAAAATGCTGTTTTGCTGTGGGTGGGGAGTGATTAGGGGTTTGATTCTTTTCAGTATAGTTTTTTTTTTTTTTAATCTACAAAAATAAAATAGCTGTTAAATCACATCACTGAAATACTGTGAAGCAATAGAACTAACCTCCATTCTCAGTGATGGAGATTTTAGCACAAATATATTTCTCCATTATATTTCTTCTTTACAAAATAAAATTAATGAAATGTATGATGTAGCCCATAAATGTAATTTTTTCTTAACGTCTTTTGGATACTGTAAAAGCCATTATTTTTGTCAGGAATTTAACTTTAGGAATGGTCAATGTTATTACAGATTTAGGTGTAGTTGAACTATCGCACACATAACAACCCAAACTAAGGGTCATCGAGTGATTATTTCCTAGGTGAGAAAATTTAATGTCTAACACAAAATCTAAACTGTCTAACAAAAAAAATCTAAACTGCAACTTAGTGAAAAAAAAGAAGTACAAAAATTTATTTGGAAATCTCTTAGTTATAACTAAAGTCTGCCTACTCCCTACAGTGAGGAATAAAAAAATTCTGCCTTCTTTTCTTCCCAGTTTGACCAAGCAGAAACTTATCTGATTGAGATTTCAGCCAAAGAGAGAGATAAAGGCATTGCCTTCACACTTTCTGTAGTAGAGCCATGGCAAAAAAAATGGGTAGCTGTTAGGAGAATTGATGTTCTTTTTCATTCAGGGCAACCAGTCAGGAATGTTGAAACACTTTCTGAAAGAGTGAGCTCGTTTTTAGCTATGCTAAAATAAGGGTGGATGTGAAGAATTTCACCTTACTCTGGTGATGCCTGATGTTGCAATAAACTCACAAAAGGACACATCTGAGCTGACTTGCGGTAATTGCAGTTAATTCTAGTTATTTATGGGTATGTAAAAGAATAAAAATATCTAGGCTTTTTCTCTTCCTATCCCTCTAATTGGCAGAATTTCAACCCACGTCTTTAGATCTGTGACTTCTTTCTTCCTGACTGTGCCAAGAATATTTTTTGGCATCTGGCATTTTAACAGTAACATTGTCAGTGACCGGGCATTGGAGAGAATCAAAGTACTGTCATTGTATTTTGTAATTTTCACAGAGGCATTTGATTTGATTGACTCTAGAATGCTGATTAGAGGAGATAAGACTATGATGTTCTTGAGGATAAGTCACTTAACTCAGATTCATGACTGTTTAACAAGAAGAGCACACAGATTTGTTGTACAGGGCAAGGAATCTGGCTTGGTTGAAATGGACTGTGATGTCCGCCAAGACTCAGTCTTCAGACCATGTTTATTGAATTTATTTGTCAATGATTTATTCTTGATTGTATTAAATCTATTTTACAACTATATAGATGATGCAATGTTGCAACATGTTTCTAATTCACTGGCCATGGTAGAGAAGGATTCACATAATTTATGGAGGAAAATTTAAAAAGAAAGTTTGTTCTAATTAACTAGAAAACTGCCTGCTATTAATTTCAAAACAAACCCAAACACTTCTTCAGTCTTTACTTGGGGAAAAAAAAAAAAAGCAAGAGCCATCCACTGAAATACATGATGTAAGGGTTGGATCAACACAGTCTAGTTACTCTTGAGCAATTATTTGTTGAAATACTGTTGATTAGAATGCAGGTATCATTTTAAAAAACTGAATATATTCTGTTTAAGCAATAGATGAAGCAAGAAACAAAAGAATCTTCAGTGTGCTGTAGGATGAAAGGTTGTTTAAGTTTAGAAGTAAGAAAACCAGACTGTAATATCAATAAAAAGCTATGCAGATTTGTTTTATATTAATGCTACAGATAGATAAAATTCAATTTGCCTTTAGGCAAATTTTCAGATTTGTAGCTTGACAGAATATAGGAACACATCACTGCAGCTTTTATGTGAATAAGTCAACTTACTTCCTCCTCAGTAAGTCTCAAACTATGCAAATGTATTTTTATGTTTGGAGAGGCCCCTGGTTATATGAAAACAATGTTGTTGTTTCTTTTAGATTTTAATTTAACATTCCAAGCTTTGGAGGGAGAAATCGTCAAAGACTCATTTACCCTGCAGTCAGTGTGACAATATGGGAGGGTACATTTAATGCCTTAGAAGTAAGCATTTTTAGCAGGCATCCAAAGGTGATAAGAACTGAAATTATCTTTGGCAAAATTCAAATGCAGCTTAATTGAATATTTAAAATCATTCACAAGGTATAATTGAGAATAAATTATGTAATGATATGGTAAGAATTATTTGATTTTATACTTTCTTCTGTTTAGAAGTACCACACACACACTTGGATTTGGGTAGGACAAGTTTCTTGCCGTGAAAGTCATTTGAGATGCAATACAAGGCATTGTACGTTAATGAGGTTTTATTAACTCTTGTTCTGATAATTTCATGAATTAAAATGTAAAGGTATTTATATAACCCTATAAAGCAGGTGGTAGTTTAGACCTCCTTTGCATGTTGGCATCTTCTGTTGTATTTTAATATAGATGTTTTAAAAAACATAGTGTTTTCATATGGAGTGAATAGATAATATGTGAGAGTATGTGATACAAGACATTCCTTCTTCAAGGCAGAAATATTTAGATGCCTCTCCTGTCTCTTGCTTTTATGTTTCAGTTTTTAGTTTGGGGGATTTTTACATTCCTTGACCCGTGGAAAGATCCTACAGGATAAACATCTATGTCACAAAAACCTGGTTATGCTTAGCTTCATATTTTAAAAAGTCAGCAGAATACCCTAAATCTTGGATGCATGCATTACCGAAATCTAAGCCCTGTGTAAGTACTCCAAATGTTAGAATATGCTAATACTAAAATGGAAGCCATATATGTTTATTTTGAAAAATATTGAAGTCCTGAGAATTTATCCGGTTTGTCAGAAAGTACACACAGTCATCTGATCAAGCTGCAGCTTCAGGAAGAACAAACAAAGGAGTTTTAATTCCATATTTCAGTGGCAGACTTTGATACCTGTCATCATGTAATGTAATTATAAATGTTTTTAATATGTTTCCATGTACATAAGAAAGTAGGAAGTGCATACTTTGTAACTCCAAACCTATTACAGGCATGGCTTAGCTCAGAGAGTCTATCTCATGGGTGTTTATCAGGGTCATTCTGTTGTGGGATCCAATTTCTGTCCTGTGTCTTCACTTTACCTTTACCTGTATTGCACTGCTCCTCCTGCCATAACTGTGCTAGCATATATGAAAATATGGATTCCTTTTTCTAAAATCACTTATTCAAGTAAAGGAGCTGCTGTAATAGATCTCTTGTGCCACTGAATGCTAAAATATCTGAATGCCACCTATGAAGCGTGCTACCAGCGTTGTTCTTTGAAGACATCTATCCTGTACTAACACATAAGTAAACAAGTCTTTTGTGTTAAAAATGGGGAAAAAGGTGTGTTTCAAAGTCAGGAATCATTCTGAGAAGAGTGAGCTCTGGAAGTGTTGATACTGACTAGTGAAGAAGGAAATTCCTGGTGGTGAGGAAGGTTCCTGTGAATAATCGCTTTAACAGAGAATATAGAGAAATAGAAGACTTAACTCCATGGAGCCGACTACCCACAATGGCCTCAGGGGCAGACAGGGGTGGCTTTCATTGCCTTATGCTTGACAGTTCAGTTGCCTTAGTCAAGCTCTGAATATGCAGACTGAACATGACAAGGGTCGCTTTGAACTGAGTTACTCCTTTTTAATTGCCAGCTGTATTGACAATTCCTTTGGGAGCTCAAAATTAGGGATTCTGAGAAATACAGGTTGGCAAAACTGTGGTTTTAAGCAGTTACATTTTCAGATTTGCAGGTCTTAGCAAAGTTTTAATGACGTTATTAAGTATCTAATTTCAAAACCAGCATCATTGAATACAAGTGTTCAAATTTCTCTTGATAAGATTACCCTCTGTGATATTTTATCCTCCCAGAGCATGGTGAAGAAGGAATCAGCCATGTATTTACTACTTTTTGAAACTTTCTTTTTATCTAAGGATGACAGGGTTTCCTTTAATTTCTTTAAAACTTGTTGACAATTTTGTTATCTTTGCCAGTTACTTTGAAGATCTTCTGAAAGGAACAGTCTTTGAGTGATAATGAAGATAAAGGTACGGAGTGTTCCACCATTCCATGATTTGGAAGCTATCACTACCGAAGATAAGCAGGAACAGGAAAAGTCAATCCATGAACATGATTTTTTTTCATATGAATTCATGTGTCAAAACCTTCTTGCACATGCTGAATTTTTATTTTCCATCAGTTTAAAATTTTCCATGTGCAAGAGGTCAAGCTATTGGAGCTGTGGGGTTTTGAGAGGTTTTTCCCAAAATGGGGGGATCTAAAAAAAACCAGCAGAGCTGAAAATGCCATGAGGAGGTCAGATACAGATCTGTTTCAACACCTCTCAGGCAAACTAATTTTTCTGTTCAGTTTATACCTTAATTTATGTTTTGTGCAATGAATCACTGGGATAACCCTAACATTTGCATTCCATGACTTTTGAGTGTTTAAAATAGAAACCTTCACGTTGAATTGACAAATGGTTTGTATTAATGTAAAATTAGATTTAGGAAAATCATTTAATCTATAAATGACATCTGGTATTTACAGCTTTAGAGTCTGATGAAGATAGATGCCCTACCTTACATGTTTATAATATTTTGTAAATTTGCAAATGCATATTTAAATTGATTGTATCCCTCTCCCATCCTTCAAATGTCACTGGCACTCTAAGGACCTAGTCCAAATCTCACTTTCATTAATGGAAAGACTTGAAGGCTAAATGTATAGCCTAAAATTAAACAGAGCCTAGGAACATTCCTGAGCTATGGAATATTAACCTTTCTATCATTAAAGAGTGTTCCTCAGCATGATTTTGGCCTGTGCCAGCTAGCCTTCGGCTGACTAATTCCTGGATGTAGTTCATGAGTTAGTTGTGAGCCAGAGAAAATCTCTAACAGACACTTTGAGTGCAGCCACCCTGTTATGGAAGATGAAAGAATTTAATGTTATGGGTATGGGATGTCCTGTGCCAGTTGGTCCTTGTGTCTCCTCCACAATGAAGTCTAAACTAGCGAATCTGAAGGGGAATGTGGCATCATGTATTCTCACAGCCTTACTCTGTTTAGCCTTCCTTGCATAAGGAGCTTTTTGAGGATTTCTTGGTTTGATAATAAAAAAAAATAAACTCTTCATTGGGATGTCCCTTCCACCCCCAGTAGGTGTAGGATCCCCAGTTGAGCAAAGACACAATTCTGCTAACAAATCCAAGAACAATAACTCCTGGAGTGGGAAGAGTAAGGTCCTGGCTTAAAAGGATCAACAACTGGGGAATCGGTAAGAGTATTTGTCTGTGAGTTAGTGTGATGGTGTCTGGGATCTCAGTTTGAGGCTGAGAACAAGTGCCAGAGTGCTGGTATACTCAGGGAGAGAGAGTCAAGTGGGATTGGACCTTTTAAATATGAAGTGGCTTTTTGAGAACCCAGAAGGCTGGATTCCAATCCCCCTCAGCTTGGAAAAATGGTATATTTAAAGGCAAATATTTTTTAAATATCTGAACTAATTCCACTTCTTTACATCATATTTCTTTTTCTGATTTAACTACAATCTTAAATAGTTTTTCATTTATTCAGAAACTTGTCCTTAATTTTAAAGAACACATTAAGTAACAAAAAATTTAGGAGTCACATGGATGCTCTCTCTCTCTCTCTCTGGGACTATACGTGTGATTGTGCACAAATATGGCAGCAAAGGAAAAAGCATATTCTACAGTAAAGTTACTTTTATTAATTATTTCTAGTGTATCAGTATTTGTTCCTTCTCTTGATGGTACATATGTCTAGATGGAGAATCATGGGAGGGTTTGCAAGGTTCTAATGGGTTAATATAATTAACTTTTATGTCGGGATTTAAGCTATGCAAGTTTAAGCACAATTGATGCTTCCAACTTTGTTATACATGAATGCAGAATGCAATTATTTATCATCTTTCTCTTTCTATGCATGTTATGCACAGCGGCATGCAGAGCTATTACAGACTTAGACCGATGTCACCGTGCAACAAACGATACTTTTATTACATATTTTCTCAGAAAGGTAGAGACAAATATGTGGGCTGCAAATCCTGAATGAAACCAGGTTCTGACCAAAAACAGTGAAGTAACTTTTACACAATGTGTACTCTAACACAGCAATGAGAACTTTCTTTGGCTGTATTCTGACACCCCAAAAAAATAAGTTTTATGTTTAATGGATCTTTGTCAGAGTGAGAAATATTCTCCGTGCATGAGAGTCAATAGAGTCCTTGAGACATCCTTGCTAGAATGGGAAAAGACACATCACTCCTTCAGTTGTGCTCATAATTTCAGTGGCCAGCATGCTTGTGCATGTATCCCTCAAGTGCCAAGAATAGTCTTCAGTGCTCCAAAAAGACAGTGTCTGGGAGAACAAGTTCATTGCCAGTCTACCGAGCCAGAAGAGCTTGCACTAGGGACAGGAAGCATGTGTTTTATCTTGCCTATAATTCTGTTGCTCTGTGCAGTACTCCAGTACTTTTGTAAGGTTTATGGATAGTCCTGGCCTCTGAAATCATAATGTCTCCAGACATAGCTGCTTCTCAGCTCCTTTGCCAACACACAATAAGTCAGAAAAATATTAATGTTAAGACTGGGAATATTCAGGGAACTTCTTCAGTTTGGTCAAGCTTTTTTTTTTTTTTTCCCAGTAGTTTGAAATCTACTTCTTTTATTCCTGTCGAGCAAACTTAAGGAAAACAAGTTTTCTAACTTGAGCAAAATCTGTGTTTTATCAGCCACAAAGAACAAATTTTACCGGTGCAAGTTTGTTTTCTTTCTACCTCTGACCCTGCCTGTACAATGCCTGCATCACAATGTTATTTGTTGCTAGCAAAAAACAAGTTCCTTGGGCAGCAGCATACCAATTTCATGATGCATAGATGAGAATGAGGTTGTCTCATTTAAATAATACCTCATAACAAGTTGCTCTTGGGAAGCAAGGGCAAAATCAAGCTTTGTCTGTAAGTTATTAGAAAGAGACTATTTTATGAACAATATATAGAAACTGTAAAGAAATGCAACATATTTGGAGTACTTTTGCCATAGTTAAAACATTTTAAGTTTTCTATAATATTCTGAAAAAAAAAATTATCTATAGCAACTCATAGATACAAAATGTTTCCATATCAGTACTTATAAAATGAATCTTAAAATTGAAAAGCAAGCAGTTGTCAAAGATCAAAAAAGACACCTGAAATAATATTGTAAATATCACTAACAATCAATTAATGATATCTGAAATAAATGTGCATAAAGGAAAGGAGTATAGAAATGAAATGAAATACAGCTAATACACCAAAAATTGTAAAATTGTTTTAAGAAGTGCCGTTCTCATTACAGCTGAATGTGATTTTCCAGATAGAAGCATTGTAATATGACCCTGTGTGCTGTTCTGTGTGTACAATAAAGCAAGCAAAATTAATCCCTTCCCCTGATGACCTCTAGAAATGAAAACCCATTATAGTAATAATATTTGTACTTAGGCCTTGATGTTTTTGTGCTGAATCTGAATGCCATGAAATGATTGTATACAGTGGCTGATGAGGACACATGTACAGATAATTACATAAATAATCCTCTTTATATAGGTGCAAGGTGACTTTTTAGATCTGGTATGGAAACTAGTTGAAGCCTAATAAAACTTGTAATCATTTTCTTTACCACTAAGGCCTGAATCTTATTATGTTGAAAGGTCTATTAGGAATGTTTCCCTTTTTAACATGGAATGTATGTAACTAGATCTTGTGCACAATTTTCCTGTTTGTAAAACTTGAATTAAGCATTGAAATTTCTGCCTAAGTTACTGGTTTTGGTGTTTGCCAAAGTATATATGGTATCAAATACCATAATATGTCTTTGTTACCAGTCTGCGGTTCGGTTAGCAAAACCCCACTTAAAGGGCAAAAGATCTTTTAAAAAACAACATTATTTAGCTTGGAACAGGAATCAATACTCCATATGATATGGTAATGAAACGCAGACTTTGTAACATATTGATGGACACTGAGAAAGTGTGTGTGGTGAGAGGAGTGGGTGTATTTGTGTGCGTGTTGGAGGGACCACAATAGTATTAATAGCCTGTAAAGGAGGTTTCTGACATTTGGTAAACACATGAGTATGACACAGAGCACAATAGGAACTACAGTTCAGAAACAACGATCCGTACATTACTCTGGAATGCCATTAAATACATGCAAGCTTTCTTCTGTCAGCATTTGTATTTTCACAGGATGTAGTAGCAAAGCATTAGCTTTGTGGGAAAGGAAGGCTGAAAAGACACCCACATATTGTTTTACTATTTTGCTTTACCTCTGACATTTGTGTATCTTTCTGATGTGTACCATACATCCCAGCCAGTTTGGTTTTGCACAGAGTCTGGCTTTCTATTTGTCTAAGTGGTAATAAATTCCCATTGATCAGGGTTTTGTGGAAATTAGAACACCCTCCATGTGCCTTGGCCAGGGAAGGCTGCTCCCAGTAGATTCTTGCTCTCGTTAAAAGCCCGCTGGAATGTTTCAGAATGGTTGGTGTTGCTGCATATTACCGAGTAACGTCAATACCAGAAGGCCTATTGATCTGGATCACTTTCTTTAAATAAAAGAAATTATTTGGTATTTGAAAATGGTAAAAATGGCCAACTGGTGTAAAAATAACACTGCCTCATCTCTCTTTCTTACACTGTCCATCAGCTTGGGAAAGCCTTGAATTATTGTACACTGTAATCATTTGTTTTAAAAAAAAAAAATCATCGTGTGTTGTACTTTCACCATAGTGATTGTGAAGGATTTTACTTAGGAATAAAACTTGAACTTATTAATTTCATTTTATTTCAGATTTAGATTAAGGGGATCTCTTTTAAGCAGTGTGTCAAAGTGTTTCGAAGAGGATAACCTGAGAGAGATACAATTATATGGAAAACTCATCGGTCTTTCAGACCTGCACTTCTTTCTCAGTGCCTCTCAGGCAGCACTGGCAGAGGAGGTGTGGAGATTTCTATTGGTAACTTCCATATGCATGCCAGCTGCTTCTTAAAAAGTGAGAGAGAGGAGCTGTGAAAGCAAAAGGGATACATATGAAATGGGAGACAATATACGTCATGCTGGTATGCATACACATGAAATACTCTATAATTAGTAAAAAACTAAATCAGGTGCTTAAATCCCTATTGTGAGGAACCAGAAGTCAGGATTCACCTGTATGAAATAAAGATTGCCAGTAAAGAGGTTTTGGTTTGGTTTTAGGGTTGTTTTGTTTTTCTCAAGAGGTTAGGAAGGCTGAAACTCAACCACATATCAAAGCGTGCCGTGTGTCAGGGGGAATCTTTGTTATCTATAGAACTAGCTTATTATCACAGAATCACAGAATATTAGGAGCTGGAAGAGACCTCGAAAGATCACCCAGTCCAACTCCCCTGCCCGAGCAGGATCATCTAGACTAGATCACATAGGAACATGTCCAGATTGGTCTTGAATGTCTCCAGAGAGGGAGACTCCACAACCTCTCTGGGCAGCCTGTTCCAGTAATACGTCACCCTCACAGTGAAAACATTCCTCCTTATACTAAGATGGAACTTTCTATTATCTAAGAATTTTTTTCAGTATTTTGACATGGATTGTTTCCCACCCTTTCTTTTGGGTTCCATTTTCTTTTGTCTGATCCTTCGGGATCCTTCCTGATGTTTCCACACTACATTCAAAAGCTTTGCACATTCAACGTACTGTCAGCATGTGATGACGCCTATTGAAGCGAAGCGGCTCCTTCAGCAGGCTGGGAGGACTACGCCTCCCTGGACACGCATCTTTGGCGTCATTCTGGAGCTCCACCACACTTCAGGACCCATTTTGGAATCCTAGAACTATTCTGTAAAAATAATTCTGCTTCCTCTTCTAGCTTAAAATGTGGGTTGTTTTTTTTTTCAAGAAAAGCATCACTCATGCACAGCCTGTTAAATGAACACTTGTATTCAAATAACTTACTGATTATGCAAAACAACTCTCTGCCTGTTATGGTACACATTCAGTGCAGAAAATTGCTCTGTTAGTTGAACTGCTTTTCCCGTCACAATGAAACATACATCTGCTTACAGCTAAAAGTCTAAGGGCCTGATTTACTAAAAATTAGTGATCCATCAGATTGATGGGCAATCTGCACTCTTGGTGCCTTGAAATTTCTTGCATCAGTCACCAGATCATGATTTACTAATAGGGTTTCAGGGCTTGCAAAAGAGCACAACTCTAACCACATATTAATATTTAATCTGGCATTTTAAGTGCACCTAACAAAAGACCCCAGAGCTGCTGACAGGACCCTAAATTGTGAATTTCTTGAAAAGGAATTGAGTATTTCCATAGTGGTTTCATGTGGAAATCTGAAATAAAGAGAAATACGTGAGCTAATCCCTATTCAGGAATTTACAAGTTTATGACTATATTTTATTGAAAAACAGTTTATTGTTTGTTTTTCCATAGTCTAGCTTCATTAACATATGACAAAGCTTCCTTCGGAAGTTTCACTGTCCATAGTTCATGATGGCAGAGAAATTTTGAAGCTCATTTCTATATTGCATGCAATTAAGCGGTTTGTTCTTTAAATACTTAATCCACTTTGAAACTCCAGAAAGGTGCTAAATGAGGGTAAAAATAATGTAAAAATCACAAAGACCTCTTTATTACCATGAAATTTAGTGATTGAATCTGCAAAGACTTTGTAAATTGGGCCCTCTGTGTTTTGTATAGCATTTTTAAGTAACCAAGGTAGGCGGAAATCTGAATCACATACTGATAGTGTTTCTACTGTTTCATGGCTTAAAGAGAGCAACAGAGGGAGTTAATAAGCAACTTCTGCTGCCGTCAGACGAATATTCTAATTTTACAAAACATATATAGTGCATGTCTAGAAAACTGTTTATTTGTTTCTTCCGTTTTCATATGCCATAATTTATGAAAGATGTTCCCAACACCACCTGTAATAACGGAATGTTTATTAGTGTGCAAATGAGGGTTATAAATGATGTTGCTTATCTATGGAACAAAACACAAAAGACAACTTATTAGCAAAAGACAAATTGCTCAGCAAGTTTCAATGAGCTGCTATGTTTGTCATGAAAAAAAAACCTTTTATTTGCACAGATCAATGCTTTTATAATCCATTTAAAATAATATACTTGCCACTAGGTGGCTATTTCTGATCAGATCATTTTACCATTTTAATTATATTTTTAATATCCTGGCTGCATAAACAAAGATAAATTACAAGCCTCACACAATCTGGCTGCTAGCTCAGCCACAATCTGTAATAATATCAGCTTTTGTTTGTGCCTCCTCTAATTAGATTTTGAAATCTAGGCTTTATCAATCAATAGTTTTAATTTCAGAATTGCCTTTTGATCTTACATTTCATGTTTGTTTGCAGAAAATGATCAGTAAGACAAAGCTGATAATTTATTCAGAAACAATCTCTCAGCAGAGTTACAAGCGCATTCCTAGCCATCAACACAACCCCGCAGACTAAGCTTGACACAGGTCTAATTAGCATGCAGATATGTGTCGCCTCATTGGCAATTCAAATTGCTTTTTTATAATGTACCTCAAATTGTGCTACTCAAACATTGTATTTGATTTCCAAAGCCCCCTGGGCATCCCATAATGTCTCCCTTCATCCTGGGTACGAAGCATTTATTGAACAATCTGCTTCAACTCTGGCTATCTTTTCAAAAACACCCAAACATCGCAACTGTGGGACCAGCTTTTCCTCCTCGTCAGACAGCCACTTGTTCTTCTTGCGGAGCACCGGGTGCCAGGTCCGTAGGTTTACCGATGATATGTTACCTTGCGAGCTCCTGCTCCCACGGTGGCTGCTCTATAGAGGGTTTCATTCCTGTGCCACTCATTTAAAAAGGGGGAGGATGTCTACAGAGCACACATTAATATGCGGCACATAACCACGTCTCTGAATGCCAGCCTTCCATTCTTCATTAAACAAAATGGCTGGATTGCAGTGATTGTTTTCCCCTCCACACACACGCGCGCGCGCGCACAGGCACACACACCATGCACGCAGGCACATACCCACACACCCCCCACATGCACTCCGGCTTTCTCTCTTTCTCCCTCACGCACACGCACGCACTTTCTCCCACACACACAAGCACACACACACACACACACACACACACACACACACGACAGTTCCCTGCCGTAGCGTGGTGTTGTCGGCGCGGTGAGTTACGTGTGAAAAGTTGTCTGCGGCATGCGTGACACACGAGGAGATTCCTGCCAACGTCAGGGCCCTTTTTTGCCATGCAGCAACAAGTGGCAGAATCAATGGTGTACAGTTATTCAGCAATGTAATTCATTTCACTGGCTTTGGCTCCTAGCCAGATCCGCCATCTGTCTCTTGCTCTCCCTCTCTCTCTCTCTCGCCTGAATTTGTCCTACATTTCGTAATGTTACGTGCTTGCCATCCTTATTCTATGTCAGAGGTACAGCACGAGCCTCACCCCTGTTCCGGCGTGGAGTTCTCTGAGTTCGGTGGCACTTTGGATATTCCACTTCAGTGCCATGGGAAGAAAAGGGTAAGCAAAAACCAGAGGGATAGCTGCAAGGAGAATGGTGCTCTTCTATCGGAAAGCCAGAGCCTCCGTTTTTTATTTAAAGCATTGATATGGATCTGTCTCACATGGGAACTTTTCCTGCTTCGTTAGAGTATCTTCGTTTTCTTTATTGGATGCTGGCACTGTACGCCACTGCACAGCTCCGTGGAATGCCTGCTGTTGGATACTTGCAGATCTCTGCCACCAAGCAACCTCCTGCATTGGAAATCGGGTGACTACTCCAGGATCTTATGCGTGCTTGCTGTTTGAAGCTGCAGAAAAGTGAATAATCAATTAAGTATTGATTTCTTGTAAGATTTGGTAAATTTCAAAGGCAAGACAAAGAGGATGGCTTAAGGAAAGCACTGCAGGGACTTGGCGTAAATTAGACAACTAACAGCAGTGCAGAATAAAATAACACCTCAACTGAATATTTCCTTGGAAGAATTAGCACTAGCTATTGGAAGACGATGGTGGATTTAATCAAGACGGCAGGCACGCTTGAGTTTTAACCGTGAACCTGAAAGAGGAGCTAATTATAACCACCTTTTTATATGGAGCTAATTTGACTGAATGGATGCAAATGTGCTTTATTTATGGATGAAGAAGCAAGCCTTACAGCATTGACTTTGGGATCATCGCATATGCTAAGCTTTACAGCTCTCTAAAAGTCAAGCCTACAGTACATTTTTATTTACTGAGAAGGTATTTATATGTAAGCATAAGCTAACCGTACAAAAGATTCATCAGAACAATGTACTGTGGCACTGAGGATCTAATTATAATTTTGCAGCATTTCATGTTTTCTCTAATTCGGTGCTTTTCAACCCTTGCTTGTGATGGGCTATAAATGGGACAATAAATGTATGATTTGAACTATTGTGATTTTCATTGTATAGTTTATTAATCGTACTGTAGTTTTCTTAACGTGTTTCTGAATTATTCAGCAGTAATTTATAATGAAAGAAGCAGAAGTGGTGGTGTGGTTTTAAATTCATTTATAATCTTCTTACAGATCTAAATGTACAGGTTCTACCAGCCGATGAGCTCTATAATTACAAAAGAATGTTGAAATTTTCAGATAAATGGGGCACTGACTTTACAATGGGCACAATATTGTATAATCAGTAAAAGGAGGATTGTTATGTTTTGACTCTGTGGAGACTGGTCTTGGTTAGTTAACTCCTTCTCTGCTGATAATGGTAAGCAAATGTACCTTATACAATAAAATAGGGATGTAGAATGTAATGTATTAGTTTGATGTTTTGCTAGTCTGAAGCCTTAGCATATTTTTTTCCATTTATTTCCATGTCTGTTACTTTTCTTTTCCATATTTGCTTCTCTGGTTTTTGTCGGGTTTTGTTTTTTTTTTATTCCTGTCTTGCAATCTACATTCCCTGAGCAACCACAGGAACCAAGTTACATTAAGCTTCAACACAAAGACGATGTAAGAATAATGAATCCTCATTTGCATCGACATTTGTATTCAGATTTGCCAGGCTATAAACTTGGCAGATCAAGCGGAATATTAAGTAGAGGCTTCCATGGTAAATTGCGACTCTTGCAATTGCCGAGTCGTTTTTCCAATATTTTTTTGCATGCATTTGTGTGTGTGTATGTGCATGTGCATGTGTGTACATGTGTATGTTTGTGCATATTTGTAGTCACAGGTAAAGTCCTATGACTACTAGCCTTCTGAGAAGCACGTTGGCCCCCTTTCCCTTTCAGTATGATGTCAGTTTATGCAAAACGAAGCAGGAATATACCAGCAGTAAGCATTTTAGCAGAAGACATAGTGTGAGATATGACTAAAGCATTATCCTCCTTGTCTAGAGACCACGTGAAAGAATTCTTTAAGCAAATTGATAAGCACTATTGCAAAAGCAAACAGATCTTCCACATCAGCTGGAGGGTTGAATTCACTGCAAAGAGAGTCCAAAGCACAAACTGTGAAATAGCACTAAACCTACCTGCTGTGTGTATAACATCATACACTGTTTTATTTGTGGTGGTGTTAATGTATGCATGCATGTTTCCATTAAAAACTTGGGCCTTGGTGTGCCTACCATCAGGTGCTCTCCACTTTGGTTTGGCTGGACTGTCTCCAGCTTTACAGTAGTATGTCTGAGAGCAAAGTTGGCCCTTCTCTTCCAGGGTTGGACATTGAACCTTTTCCTTCGATGAAGAAGAAGTGATCCCAGCTATATATTTCCCCAAGAATTGCTCCCTTCAGTCTCTGGATGACCCTTTTTCAGAATGAGTAATTGCAGAAGAGGAATATTTACCTTATCAACCTTGTTCTGAACTTTGTGTTATTGAAAGTAATTTACACAGAAACTTTGGAAACTTTAAGTTGTCTGTAACATGGATTACATAATTTCAGAAGCAGTGAAAAAGTGCTCAGTCAACAAGTCCTAAAAGTGCTCCAAGACTCACATTTCTACCCACAGATTTTAAAGTAACTGTCTGTGTATTCCAACAAACTTATCTGGAGAGAACTTGAGAGCTTTTCTAAATTAGGAGATTCAGGAAATGATCAGACATAAAGAATGGTTCCAGTACCTTGTTTTTGTAAAAAACCCCTCCTTACCACACATAAACTTAGCAAAAAGAATGCCAGAACAGTCCATAGCCTGCGCTTTCATAATTGTTTATAACATGCTTGTCTGTTAAAGAGGTACAATGATAGAGAAAAATCCTGAATTTTTTCCAGTCCTTCTCAAACAAGTTGACTGAATTTAAAAGCTTAATCAATTAAAAACCAAGTGCAATATAATGGCTATACCTGTCGTATACTATACTGTATAACTATTGGCTATAATTTCAGCTGGGAAAGTTGTATCAGCTTTTTTTTTTCCTGAAAATATGCACAAAAACTCTAATACCACTCAGATTTACTTTCATTAGTGATAGGATAACTGATCATGCATAGAACAGTTGTAATCTAGTGTTCATTAAGGCTGGGTGATGATATGCTGCACATATAGAACAGTAACCTATGGAAGGCAAAGGCAGCCATGCTTTATTATATGTTTGCTATTTTTTGGTGAAGATTTAGAACTTCATACTTTTGATATGTTGGAAAACAGAATACGATGCCTCCTTCCTTTGAAAGTGTATTCTGGTCTACATTTCTATAATAATGCTTAATGTAGAAAGGAAAGGTAGAACTTTCAAGATATGTTTCCATACTCTGCTTCCTTAAGCATGACTTCTTGATTAATTATCTATAAACGTTTTTCTTTGGGTTCATATATGTACCACCTTGAATTATTTTGGAAATTTACCCTAGAACAGCTAACAAAGCGGTTCTTTTCTCAGAAGCGGAAAACAAAATAGTATTACATTGGCTTTCAATTAAAAAAGAAAAAATCTAGTGGAAAAGAAGCCTCAAAATTTAAGTTAGAAAACAATAGAGAAAAAATGATTAAACTGTATTGTTTTTGCTGGACGTGTATTCACATCAGTGATTCTCTAAAGTGAATCTTTTGAAAAATAATTTTTGTTGGGTTTTGGGTTTTTTTTTGCACCTATACAAAATTCCCCAACTTCTTCCTGCCTATGACTATAGAATTCAAAGAAAGGGGAAATGAATGAAAGATACTTAAAGATCCAAATACATTCATCATATTCACTGACAAAAAGATAAAAACACCTGGCATAAAGGAAGGTGTGAAGCTAATATTTCTTGAGAGAAACTCCAGTCTGTACTCTGGCATTTTCTGTGTACTGTGTTGTTCAGTAAAATATTGGAGTGCTATTCATAACATAAATGTACTGTGTGATGGGTATTTACCATCACCGGGCAGAGTATAGCATAGTCAGCCCAGGCATAGCATACAGATGCTTTAGAAGGAAAGCTCAAGGCCTGGTACAACATTTAGTCCAGCTCATTGTGCTGCTAAAAAAAAAAAATTAAGATTCCGACAGCATAGAGCTCCCTATATATAAGGGTCAGATCTGGTGGCCCATAGAATTTAAAGGGAAGCTATAATTTTTAATAATTATGCTTCTGATTGAAGATACTTTTGTGTAATTGAGTCTTGCGATACCACTCGAGGGTTGCATTTCTTACTGGAAGCTTGGTTGTCTGTTTCTATCACTGGTGTGGACTTCACCTTGAGCCTGAACTGCAAGCTTTATGCATCGGCAGGAATGAAGTTTCCTACACAGGTTTTTTTTTAGATTGCTTTGTGCATGTAACAACAGTTTGAACTTATGGAATTTAACTGTTTCTGTTATATAGACAGTAAACCCCTTCATGTTTGGTTTGGTTTGGTTTGGTTTTCCTAGACACAAAGGAGACAGAAATGATTCTTTAAAGAAACATATAGGCAGGTATGCAAACCAGGAAGGAGAAGAGATAACTGATTGAAACTGGGAAGTGGCTTCTATGATGGCTTTTATAAACACTAAAGTTAAATCTTTCTTTCCGAGGTGAAAGTTACGTGTTCTCCTGGCTTTATGCTTCCTTCAGTGGTATATCTTCTGACACACTGAATCTGTAACATCCAGTTGTGCAAGCTGCAGTAATTTACTACTAATAACTGTATGTTTTGCGCAAGATTTTCTAGTTTTTCTAAAGATTTTGCTGAGAAAATGTAATCCACTGAAATGTGTTATTTGCCTTACTTTGGCAGACCATGAAAAAGTTCATCTTTTCCTTAATAAAATAAATATGCTTTCAATACCAAGAGCTTTCACATGGCAAAGCTTTTAATTTAATTGACAGGATTGAGTTAGCTATTTTCAGTTTCAAGCAGTCCTTCGATTACTAGAGACAAAATTGTAATGTGTGTCAATTGAAATATTGTTAGATATTCAAGGGTCTGGAGAACAGGCCCTACGAGGAGCGACTGAGGGAGCTGGGGTTGTTTAGTTTGGAAAAGAGGAGACTGAGGGGAGACCTTATTGCTCTCTACAACTACCTGAAAGGAGGTTGCAGTGAGGTGGGGGTTGGTCTCTTCTCCTCAGTAACAGGCGACAGAACTCGAGGTAATGGCCTCAAGCTGCGCCAGGGAAAATTTAGGTTGGATATTAGAAAGAACTTCTTTACTGAGAGAGTCATCAAGTACTGGAACAGTCTACCCAGGGAGGTGGTTGAGTCCCCATCTCTTGAGGTGTTTAAAAGACAGGTAGATGCAGTGCTTGAGGACATGGTCTAAGGGTAGACTTGGTGGCGGTGGGTTAATGGTTGGACTGGATGATCTTAGGGGTCATTTCCAGCCTTAAAATTCTATGATTCTATGATTCTATGATAATGAATAAACTGGATATGCACAAAATTCCCTCAGACCTGAGATCTCTATCTGTAGTTTGTTACTTATAACATCTTGTATCAAATTACACTGCAATCCTGTAATTTGTTTTTGTATAGCATCTAGCATAATAAGGCTCCAGTTCTCATCAGTATCGTAACATAAATAATAATAGAAATGCATTGTTTTAGACAATAGGCATGCTTTCCAGGGTGGTTGTTTATTTGCATAATCAACACTGTCTCATTTAGTTTAGTGGTTACTGCTTTTGGCAAAATTCTGTGGTCGTTAATTGTGCTTTGAATTTCATTGGGAATTTTGCTTAATGAGAGCAGATTTTGATGCAAGGTCAGCTCTCTGAAAACCATACCGACCCACGCTTCATTATTGTCACAGTGAGTCATATAGTGAGCAACATGGAAATCACTTTCCTCTGCACTGATCTTGGCCAGCTCTGGGGCTGAATTCAACACATGGGTAACAAAATTCAGCAACTGAGCACAGAGGAAGATTGAGGAAAGGAGAAGCTAGTTTCTGAATTTTAGGTTATTACAGTACAGAGGAGAGAGGCTGGGGAAAGTTTCTGTGAAACAGAGGAGGGAATACTGCACACTGATAAAACATGTACGAGGAGATGAGAAATTAAACAATATTTTTACAGTTAACCTGATGTCCATAGTTAAAAGGAAGTACAAGAAGCAGAACACAAATTCCAGTCATTGCAAGTTGCCAGTTTCTCCTGTATCCATAATTTATGTTGGAACCCACAATGAATCATGCCACACAGAAGTGGTCCTAGGCTGCAGAAGATAAATCTAATGACACATCAGCTATTACTAATTTAGGGCTGCCTGCTTCTGCTCTCAGTAATGTAAGTGGGAGTTTTTCTGTGGACCACATTGGGAGCTGTATTTGATCTTAGTCACAATACTCTGAAGTTACTTCTGCTATACTACGCCAGTTGTGAACACTGAATAGGAGTTGGCATTTTAAATATCTGATATATTCTGAGACATTTTTATGAGACCATATTCAGTTTAAAGCTTTCCATCCCAATCTAAGCATTTCCTTATTAATAGTTCACATAGTTTATCACTGTAGTTTAGAGAAGTACTTTTTTTTTCCTTTCTGCAAACTTGAAGTTTTTGCATTTCTTTCAGAAACTTCCGGACAAGTAGCAAGTCCAGTATACCAAAACAGTAGAGAGGTTGGCTATAGCAAAGCTCTTGGTCAGAAATCTAAGTTTGGGGAGAAGACGGGAAAAATAAAGAAGGGGAGACCTATGCATGTGTGGTTGTGTCACAGGAGACATACCAGGTAACGCTAACAGAAAGCAAGTTGACCCATAGATCCACTTAGATAAAATTAGTAAGAGTAGATGGCACTTTCCTTGGAAAGTATTAGAAAAATACAAGAATATATACAACCTCACAGTACAGGGAAATATTATTTGCACTGTTTAAGCAGTGAATTTATTATAGAGACAATAAAGAAAAAGGACTTTTTAGAATCAGCAATTGAGTTTTTCACTCTTTTCATAGCTTCTTTATTCTACACTTTCAAAAATACTGTTTATGATTTTTAAGCTCCTACCATAATTTTTTTTTTTCCATTTCTTATTCATATTACCTCAAGAGCTCTTCTTCTCATACATAATGACAAGTATTTTATGGATGGCCTGAGGAAAGTGTTGCAGTGTTTCTCAGCAGGATCAAAGTTAAAAACAGAAAGAAGTTGTAATCTTCTTGATTACTTAAGGAAGATCACAAGTTGAGGGAGAAGGTTATTTTGTTCTCTAAATACGGAGGATGGTGAAAAAAAGATGCTTGGTCTCCTGTGGAGGGTTTCAACTAGCCATGCACTAGTTTTGACTCAGTTATGGATCCTAAAATTTGTTCAGTGTTTTTTTTCCCCGATGAATCTAATTTCTGGTGTTCTTTGGTACTTGTATTTTCTTTCCAATTTTTGTTTTAATCTAATTCTACACCAAGACAATTTCACTCTTGTGAAGTATTGAGCAGCTTAAGGATATTCAGTTCCCCTGGCCTCTGCACCCTATATTTTGCTCAGAATAACGTGCTATTTATCAAAGATTTTGTTAGCATGTTCTGTGTCACTAAAAATGTACAAGGATAACAATTTCTCAGTTTTGCTTTCATTTACATTTGTCATTACAGAAAAAGGAAGTTCTTTTTTTTAAGCTAAACCTAAGAATTTGAGGCTGGTGAGATATTTGGAATTTTTTTCAGATCAGGAATGTCCATTTCAAAGGGACATGAGTGACAGCACTGTCTAAGATCAGGCCTCTGTCCAGCTGTGAAAAATGGCAGTCTCCAATCTTTAACTTACCTTTTGAAAAATGTTAACTTCAGTGAGTGGTGCATTTTAGATGGCATGTCTTACTTTAAAAAACAATGCATCATTCATGATGAATTTATCAAATAGCAAAAAAAAAACCCACAAAACACCCAACCCGAACTGGTTTTAATGTTCATTTTAAAGTAAATATGTATTTATGCACAAGAACAGTGAAGATTCCTATTATACAGGTTGTTAATACGGTAGGAAATGCAACACAGAGAAATCTAATAGAGAGAGTTCTTGTTTCTGCCCCTGAAAGGACAAAACTGGACAGAGCTGGCGTGAGCAGTGCTATATCAAATACAAAAAGGGAGGAGTTTCTTCCATTCAAAAGAAGAAAACATATTCTCTTTTTATCATCAAATCATTTAGAAAAGAAACCACAGGTGGGAATCCTGAAAGCTTACATGAGTCACAAAGGTCAAAAACCAATTTCTGACTTGTTGAAGACACCCTCCTGATTCTTTGATGTGTGGGGTTTTTTGTTGGTTTTTTTTCCTATCACTATTCATGGCCAGCCAGGCAGCTTATTAGACAGTCAGACTACTGCATTTGAACGTCTGTTGGTTTCTTACCTGCATATATGTATGTATCATTTTATATACATATATATCATCATATGCATGTATAATACATATATATCACATATATAATATATACATATATATCATTTTTCATTATGGTGTGGACTTACAGAAAAAGTGCACCATAAAATTCTAGGGTGGGGATCTGCTTTTGAATGTAGGATTGTGTATCAGGACAAGACCTTAATAATACACTGAGTAAAACTGCCAAAAATATATTTCTAAATAATGCATTCGGATCAGAAAGTATCAATTATTATGTCTCAAAGAATTTGTCTCCCAAAGTATGTAGCATTGGAAGTAAAGAAAATGGAGAAAGAAAATCAAGCAGCAGCAGGGGAATAACAAATATTTGATAACCTGCCACTTGATATCAGTCACATATCTCATTTTTGTCAAATTTGGGAGATTTTTGCTCATAAAAATTAATTTGGGGGGGGAGAAAGAAAAACAGAGTTACTGGCTCAATTATAGCCCTGATATTTCAGCTAAATGTCTTACCAAAAAAAAAAAA